>WURT03661020.1:0-32159 GCA_009936505.3 Holothuria glaberrima
AATGATTTCGCAATACTTTAGGACCCATATGAAAGCGCCCTCTGTCGGTAAGACGAAACGCCGGGCAGCCCCATTGTTTACCCCCAAACTGATGCCCCGTGACGTCAATACATAAGGTCTATATACGTCATATGCATACGTTCTAGACATGCGCACGTATGCCAACGGGTATACATTTACGCATATGCTATATGAGCAACAGTGGTGCATCATAAGTCGACTTGAATCGTCTTGCTTGGATATATGTAACTGCTCCTCCTGAATTTTGCAGTATGCTGATTTTGGCACTGCATGAAATGGGTTTATCAGTGCAATTCTCAATATTCGTAAACCCAACTCCGGATACTACAATTCTCAATATCGACCATACTGGTATTTTAGACATAAGTCTACTGAACACTGAGTGTAAGTTCACTTACATGATGTAAATTAAAACATAGGCATATGTAGTTAAATATTACAAAACTACGTAATCTTTGTATGACATACAGGCTTAATAATATCGGTTCGGCTGTATCGGCATTTTATGTAAATTTTACCGGTAAGAATATAGGTCGAATATGACTGATGAATATCAGCAATTCCTTGAGATACTGAGTACCGATAATCGGTCCAGCACTACTACAGTTACATTATACATAGGCATACATAACTGCTGTATGTCAAACTAGTCTTTCCAGTCACACAATCTTGAAACCATTGACCGATTCAACTCACAAAGGTTTTCCGATTGGAGAAATAAAGTCAACGTATAGGCTTAGAAGGAAGGAAATATTTCTTGTGTTTTTATTCCTTGCCGAAGGCGAAAGGAATCTATGCAATCAATCACGCAGGAGATTGTGCGTGTACGTGTGTGTGTATAGGTGTTTGTGACGCTTTGCCTGTAAACTCGGTATCTCAGGATAACAATGACGGATAATTTTCATACTTGGTATATAGAATTATTATATTAAGAGAAAGATCCCTAATATTTTTGGTGAAGGTCAAAGGTAATGTGAGGTCCCCAGGGGTCAAAACCTAACACCCTGTAAACATGATATCTCTAGGTACTAGGTAGAAAGCATAGATGCTTTTCATACTGAGCATGTGCATGATTTATAGTAAAAAAATAAGACATTGATTTTGATAAAGGTCAAATGTTTTCTGAGATCACCGGAAGTTAAAATACGAAATTCTTAAAAACTGATTGTAAACAAGATATCTCAAGATAACGATTGATGGACAATCATCTTACTTGGTATATAACTTTTTCATATTGAAAGAAAAAACTATTTTTCAGTAGAGGTCAAAGTTATCTGAGGTGATCAGAGATCAAAAAAATGAAAAAACACGATATTTTAAGACAGGGATGATGGATATATAGATGTGTTGCTTTAAAAAGAGAGGCCTTCCGGTTTGTTGGAGGTCGTAGGTCTGAGTTAATCAGAGGTGAAACTAAGAAAACCAAGTAAACTAAATAGACAGTGTGCGGTACCTCTAAATTATGTCCGGCATTTGGTTACAAACGAAAAGTCAAGGCTGAATTTTGTACCATTCCAAAGATAAAATTACAGAGAAAAACGTTTATTTTTTACAAGAATAAATTTTATAGTAATAATAACTCTTATTTGAATTACTTAATTATAAACACGTGTAAAGGATGCTATGACTATAGGATGATTAGAAATACGATATGCTGAACGAATTCTTTGATGGCGTAGTTGATTAGAACTCGGTTCTCACGCAGACGGTCCTGGGTCGATTTCCTCCTAGGATATATTTTTTTTTCATTTTTTGATTCCTTTGCCGAAGGTAGGCAAGGAATCTATGCGTTGGTGATGTCGTGTGTGTATGGGTGTGTGTATGCTTATGTGTTTGTATGTGACGCTTAGCTTGTAAACACGATATCTCAAGATAGCAATGGCCGACACTTTTCATATTTGGTATGTAGATTTGTCATGTTGAGAGGAAGAACCCTATTATTTTGGTAGAGGTCAAAGGTCATTTGAAGTCACCGGAGGTAAAACTGCGAAAACCTCGTAAATGGCTTGTAAACACGATATCTAGAGGTAGGAATGACCGACACTTTTCATATTTGGTATATAGATTTGTCATATTAAGAGAAAGAACCCTATTGTTTTTGGTGAAGGTCAAAGGTCATTTGAGGTCACTGGAGGTGAAACAGCGAAAACCTTGTAAAAGGCTTGTTAACAATTTATTTTGAGGTAGCAATGACTGAAAATTTTCATTTTTGGTTTATAGATTTTTTATGTTTAGAGGGAGAACCCTATTGTTTTTGGTGGAGGTCAAAGGTCATTTGAGGTCGCCAGAGGTCAAAAGCCGAAAACCTTGTAAACACGATATTTAGAGGTAAGAAGCTTTAATAGATATCATATGAAGTATGTGGACGCGTTATGGTGAAAAGATTAGCCCTACAGTTTCTGGTGGAGGTCAAAGGTCATCTGAGGTCATGGGGAGTCAAACACTGAAAACCATGTTAACAAGATATCTCGAGGTAGGAAGCTTTGATAGATTTCATAATTGGTATGTGCATGGCTTAATGCTTATGGTGAGAAGAAGAACCATGTTGTCTTTGGTGGAGGTCAAAGTTCATCTGAAGTCACCTGAGATCAAAGTTTGAAAACCTTCTTAACACGATTTCTCAATGTAGGAAGCTTGGATAGATTTCATACGTGGTACATGAATGTTTTATGTTGGAGGAAGAACCTTTTTGTTTTGGGGAGGTCAAAGGTCATCTGGGGTCATAAGAGGTTGAAAAGCAAAATTTCCCACGAATTCCAAAGAAAATCCCAACATTTTCTATGGCAAGGAATCCCTAAGCCTTTGGTCTTTCTGGATGTTTTTTACTTTTTGGTAGGGTTCAAAGGTCAAATGATGTCAGCAAAGGACAAGATGTGAAAGCATAGTAAAAAATAAAAAAAAAAAGCCAAGCAGTGTAAATTTGAGGGATGAACCAAGTCCATACAACAAATCATTCCCTTTCAGCAAGGAATCACTAAGCCTTTGAGCTTTCTGATTTTTTTCTTAAGTTTCAAGTAAAGTTTGGAAGAGATTGCTGCTTACGTATAGGTATTATTAACTAGTGTCTCTATACCAAAAAGCCGCTCATCTTACTTCAGCAGTTGAGGATATATTAAGCAGACGTCTTCTTCCAAATGTTGGGTAGGTCACTGACTTGTCTTTTCATGCGTTACCATAGTAACGAAGACGAGCATACGTATTGTTATCATGGGAAACCCTAGAATAGTAAACGAAATTGACGGTGTAACTATGACAACGAATTAGACCCCATATTTATTTACTTCTTTAACTTATGCCAATACCTTGCATGTGGTCTAACCTCATCTTTAGGCTTCTAATATTTGCATAAATATACTTCGGCTTAAAACATTTAGAATAGCAATTTGGCAACGACTCGAGCCTCGTTGGCTACATAACTAAAAAGGTAAGCAAATGCGGTTGGAATTTACAGGATTCTTTACACAAAAAGTAATAATTCCTGTTTGTTATTAAAGAAAATTAAAATATTCATATTTCAGTTCAAAATAAGAAAAAACTGCAACACTTTTAGCTCCATGCTACAAACCACATCGTAATCATGTTTTACCGTCCAGAGATGGCCGTATTTATGACTGACAAGAAAGGTGTCATTTTCAAAACAAGTTGGCTCGTGGCAAGACCATATTGGCAATGGAAGTATACTTTGGGAGTAAAATTTTTATGTTATTTTGTATTCGTTTATTTGTTTTTTTACTTTTTTGCTTCTGTTTTCCAACCCGCACAATAACTAGCATATGCTTGCCAGTATAACATTTGAGAAATGTTCTCAACGTTCTGAAATAATTTTTTTAACTCTTGTATATCGTTGACTGCAGAAATCAGTGCAGGCGCTCTTAGCCAAGGGGAGTGTTCGGGGGGTTGAACCCCCCATGAACCAAGCTTGAAAAATTAATGGCAAATATCATCAGAATCTTGGGGAAAATATGATGACTCGATAAACTTCATTACGTTTGAGGCACAAACATTGCACCATTTCGCATCTGGAGACCTGAAAAGCAGTTTTTCCTCCAGAGGGACAGGAAACACTTCCCTTATATCCCTCCCCCATGTCACTCTCCAACAAAACCCTCCCGTGACACAATCTTGGCCAGCACCTAACTCAGTGGGTATAGAATACTCCGGCAATAGCTTTATTCCCCCCTCCCTACAATAATGCACATAACAAGAGTTGCTATATTGCATCATTTCAAAATTAGCATTTTGGGGTGAAAGAATTATTCATATACCACAGTGCAGAGGATATCATTTCGTTACGTCGACAATATAGTAAACTATCTTCCTAATTTTAATTAACAATTAATTATAATTAATAATATATAATATATAATTAATAATATAATTAATTAACAATTGCTTTGTAAGACTCTTAAAACAGTTAAAAGAAAATAATGCGTTTGCATTGCGAGAAAATGACTGAAACAAAAAAATTTTTATCACAGTTTTAACCCTCTCAGCTTTACCATAAACTCTCGTTGGCAAAGACTTCACTTTTCTAAAGAATTAGACATTTTAAGATTTATATATGTTGCATCATTTGACATAGTGAACGTTTGGGTGAACAAATTATTCACTAATTACAAAGCAGTGAATAAGGACCTTCTTCTTGAAAATAAAGTTTCTCAGGTATCTTTGTTTGAATTAACTACTATTCCATTTCTATAGAGGGGGTTCACCGAGTCACATGATCGCGTGTCAATTTGATTTTGAAGGGCAAGATCGCGCGCCTTTTTGGCTTTGAAGGGCAAGCGTTCATTTTGTCACAGTATAGTATCTATGGTTATGCCATGCTCATGTGCTGTAAATACGCTTACTGCTCGTGTGTTTTGCCCTTCATTACCTGGGAATCCCACTTGCGTGACGCCAGATGAAGTCCCTCTATAAACTGAAGATACAAAACTTTGCTTCACCACAAACAGAATATCTACCTTTGAATTTATTTTAAGAGAGGAAAAGAAACGAGAAAGCCCAAAGGCGTAGTGATTCCTTGCAAAAAGAAGAAAAAAAAAACGTTGCACCAAGGTTTGTCCCACAAATTATACTTCTTGAGATACCATGTTTAAGATCTTTTCACAATTTGACCTGTGGTGACCTCACATAAAGTTTGAAGTCCACCAGAAATCGAATAACAACATAAACGATGTCCTTGATGGGATGTAAACCGGGGCCGTTTGTGTGAGAAACCGAGCAGTTTCCACTACACCATCGACAAACTCGTTTTACTAGCTTACGGTATTACTTATTATTTTGGAGTTAAAACATCCTTCAAACGCGTGCATAAGACAATTAAAATTTCAATTGCCAATAAATATAAAAATATGCTCTTGAAAAATATATAATGTTCGCTGTAATTTATCTTTGGAATGGTACAAAAGTTCAGACCTAACTTTTCAGTGGTCCCGAAGCGACACAATTTGGTGGCACCGCCCATGGAATTTTGAAAGTCTTACCTCTGGTGACCTCAGATAACCTTTGACCTCCAACTTCTACGTTTAAAATGACAATCTTAACACCAAGTATCAAAAGTAGCCTATCCATCATCCCTGTCTTGAAGTAGGCTGTCGTATTTTCTTCAAGCTTTTCGACCTCTGACCTCCACTGAAAAGTGTAAGGTTCTTCCATTAAATATGATAAATTTATTCACCAAGTACAAAAGTGTCCATCATTGCTATCCTTGAGATATCGTGTTCACAAGTAATATTTAAGAATTCCGTATTTTCACCTTCGTTGACCTCAGATAATCTTTGACGTCTACTATAGGGCTCCTTTTCTGACCAAAACGCATCCACATGCCAAGTATGAAAGTACCCATGCTTCCTACTTAGAGATGTCGTTTTTACAAGGTTTTCCGTTTATGACTTCTGGAGACCTCACATGACCTTTGACACCAAAACAATAGGGACCTTTCTCTCAATATGGGAAATCCATACGCAAAGTATTAGAATCAACCATCCTTGCCCTCTTGAGATAACGTGTTTACAAGCCAAGCGCTACAAACATATGCACACGCACATGCAGACACTGGCTAACGTGATTGCATAGATTCCTTTCGCCTTCGGCAAGGAATCAAAAAAAAAAAAAAAAAAAAAAAAAAAAAACAGAAGGAAATAACGGATCAGTGATGGATGTTCGTATATCTTAGCTTTGTCACTTAGAAAAGAATATTGCTATGCACCGGGGAGGATGCAACTCAAAAATTATGTCACGTTTGCACGGTTAAATATCCTATTTGCATCCATGAATATCTAAACATTTGTTGCAAATATTACAAGCAGTCACGAACACACGATTTCATTGAAAATTCTATAGTTGTTTTTTTTTCTTTGTAACCACCTTAATTCCAACGACTTTTCGAGCACAAGGAAAGACTTTTAAAGTAAAATGGTAAGTGTAAGTTGGATGTAACTGTAAGCTTCGTCACTTTCGAAGGGCTATGTTTTAAGGAAAAGAAGTAAAGTATTCTTAAAAATGTTCCTCTCCAGCTTCAGATTGCCACGCTTTCTTGGCACTGAAGATATCAGCTATCTATTTCTATTGGCAAGCTCGTCTGGTCAAAAGCAAACAGGGCAAACCGAAATGTCACGTCTTGTGCTTCATCTCACTTGAATTTCTACACCTAGAATCGTTTGCGGAGATATTAGCGTTCTGTTGCTTTTCTGCATATGTAAGTACACTGTTGGCAATAAAGGCCAATTTAAAAGTCCTGTATGCACAAATGACCTGCTCCTTTGGGCATTCTTGTCTTCAAAAGGAATACCATCCACGCACTTTTCGGCGCTCATACGAGCGCTGCGCGTGTTCCCATCCATCCTGGCATTTGGGTTGAAAATGGTTGACATCAGAAATAAGTACAAAGCTTTGTCAACAACATGTGCGATGTTCGCGAGGGCAAACGTGAGGACTTGAGATTTCTGGGTGTAGGATATTGTCATTACGGCGTCATTCTGGAATCGGAAGCTAGACGGCTATTATAAACGCCACATGTAATGCAGAGGGACACACTTGATTATGATACACTCACACTGAGTGCACCGCCTCTCTTTGAAAAATGTCAGGGGTACTTTTTAATCTGATAAGTCACATTTCAACGTGGGGTGACATTTTCAAAAATAAAAAAACCCTCAGTACCTGGCGTGTTTAAAGGGGCGGGGTCTAGACCCCACCTCCGTGGCCAGTTGGAGGAAATCATTCGGTGATGGGGTTTCGAGCTAAGCGAAAACAGAGCCGTATATAGAGACGGCGCTGAGCGAGAAGGGAAAAATTGACCAGGGCAGGGGCGGACTGGGTCCTAGAAACGGCCCGGGCATTATTAACCTAGACCAGCCCATTATTCATTGACATGTTGCTTACATAGTGATCGCCGTCCGAGGGGAGGGGTCTAAGGGGATGGGGTAGTTTTTTACTTAAAGGTCAGAAGCAGTCTCCCCAAACTTATTTTGAAACAATTGCTAAATGTCACACTGGATTTACTTAGTTTTCCAAGCATTTTGTGATAACACGTTGAAAAAAAGGAAAAAACTAAATAAAGTCCACTAAAACATATTTTCAATAACACGAGCACATGTAATGTCTACAAGAGTAGGAGCCTACGCAGTTTCCTGCTTCTGGCAGCCACACCATCAATGATGTTTTTAGTGTCAAGTTTGGCCAAGATCCTTTTTTCCACAGACATCAACATGAAGGTAGAGAAAGAACGTTCACATGCCACTTGCGACACAGGTAGCGTTAGCAGCAGCTTGTAAACAAGCCCGATGCTCTTAGGCATCGGTGAGAAGGTTCAACTTGAGGATCACCTTGTAAAAGCAGAGAGGACAGTCTGTACATGACTCACTTCATGAGCTCACTCCGTACTGTTTTAGATTCACCGTCACTGTCATCCTGCGATGTATAAGCGTCTGCTACTGATTGTTTCGGTGCTGGCCACTCCAAGGCTTCGCAGTTCTGTTCGTAGCGGGCCCGTAGCCAGCTTTACATTTTTAGGAGGGCAAGTGTTGTGATTGAGGGGGCATAACATTCCCTCCTAATTTCCGGTGGGGGCTTGAACATTTGATGGGAGGGCGTCCTGTCTAGCGGCGTACCCAGGATTTCTCTGAAGGGGGCCATGCAGTAGTTGTGTGATCACCGGCGTGGGGGAGGGGTCTGGTCCCTTTATGCTACATTTTTGGAAGTAAAATTTGTGTTAAAAATTAATGTATTCTTAGGAACTAAAGAAAAATATTAGCATCAGTTAGGGGGCCATGGACCAATCCCCCCTCCGCCTTTGTACGTTACTGTACCGAGCTCCCATTAGGAATCCAGCAACCCGAAGCCAACCAGATCCGACGTTATGTCGAAAGGATGCCGAACGCAAAAGTTTGGTCCCGTGTAGTTTAGGAGGGGTCTAAACCTTTGAAAATTTTGGAAAAATTAGGTGTCCTTACATGCAATTTGGTGCCACATATGCTACATTTTGAAGTAGAATTTGTGTAAAAGAAATTTAGGAATTTAGGAACTAAAAAAATTGGCATCCGTGAGGGAGGCCATGGCCCAATCCCCCCCCCCCCCGCGTGCGAAACTGGTCTTGTCAGTATCAGTTGGGTAGCCACATTTCTCTGACGGAGGATGCAGTATGTTGTGTGGTCGCCAGCCTGAGGGAAGGGTATAACGGGAGGGGTGTCGTCCTCCCCTTTGAAAATTTTTGAAAAATTTGGTGTCATTACCTGCAGTTTGGTGCCACATATGCTACCATTTGAAGTAAAATTTGTGTTAAACATAATGGAGTAGATTCCATCAGATTAATTATTATGCAGTTTCAGTTTTCATCTGGTGGGCAGAAATATTTTTTGGGGGCATTGTCATGAAATGCCCCCCCCCTGTGGCTACGGGCCCGGTTCGTAGTTCTGCAGTGACAGTATCATCAAATCTCAGCAAATATCTAGGCAGCTCTTCCATAGCTCCCGATGGCACTTGACCAAAGTTCCTTAAGTGCTTATAAGATTTTACCTTTTTACTCCGATTTCGGAGGACGAGGTGCAAATTAATGAAATCTGTATTCTCTGCCAATACTTGGAAAATGTCAGAAAGCATCAGTGGTTCTACACTCTTTCTTTTTCCTAAAATGGAATCCAAAATTTCCTGAAATCGGCTCGTTATTTCCTGAAATTTTCAACAAGCAATACACCTCAACCTACCCCCTACACCAAAACTTTTTTTTATTATTTTTCTCACTTCCTATGCGCTCATCTCCTTTGTTTTTTTGTTTTTTTTCGTCACGAAAGGGGCCCTTGGTCACCCCGACCCACGTTTACGCAAACTGTTGACATCTTCAACGAACTAACAAAGGCAAAAGGTAAAACAGAAATTCATCGTCTAGACATGCCACCTATCGGGCTTTTGATTTCCAAATGAGCTTTTGATAATCATGTTTGTTATAGGGTATAAAATGTAGGAAAATTAAGGTAACGATTAACCATCTAAGCGAAGCGCCGCATGATTGACATGTAGCGTACAAAGCAAAATTTGCCTCTACAGGAAATGGCATTTCCCGGGCTTAGGTGATTCCCACAGTTGTAAATATATTTCTGCATACTGCATAGCTCGTCTGTATTCAATTAACTATTGCGAAAATGGGCTGTAATTTTTACAAATTGAAGGCTCCCTAGCCCACCTGCCCACCTGACCACCGGCCCACCGGGCATTGCCCGAATGCCCGTGTGGCCAGTCCGCCACTGGACGAGAGTGAGAAGGCACTCAACACAAAGAATTAGCCTACCTAGTAATACTATTTGGTCGTTTACTCTAAAACTTTCCATGTGTGCAGGACAGTCTGAATACGGTAAAGTGTCAAGTCCCACCAGTAAGTCATTACTGTACGGCCTTGACACACGTTTCTCACGTAGTCTCGGCAGTCGGCGAATATAACCTGTACTTTGGCTATGTAGGTTAATGAATCACAACAAATAGAACTGCAGTGAAAGATCACGGTGGTTTAGCAGTCTGGGGCGTAGGAATAGAAGATTTCCTCCCAATGGTCTCAAGCCTTTTTTATTTTTCCTGTATTTCAGGGCTTTTGGAGTGCCAGAGTTTTTGACCTCAGCCCCATCTATGGAAGGGCTGAAGTCAGCTTTGATGAACTTCTGCCCTCTTTAGGAACATTCACTACGAAAAATTCCTGGATCCGCCACTGCAAGAAATTGATTGATCCATTTTTTCTTAGTAATGCAAGCAAAATGCGTTCTCAGTACTGTAGTAGACTGTCTAGACCACTCAGAAAGGTGTAACAAGATCAGTGCGTAGGATGCCCTTTTCCTCTTGGTGAAAACGATTCAGTGCCTCTCTCTAAGTACTCCGCCGTCTTTGAACTCTAACACCGCCATTACCTATAAGCAAAACATTGTTCTTTTCATAATTAATGCGTCGAATGGCTCTTCTGTAAAAAAGTATGGCATTGCTGAAAGTAATGGGTGTAAATAACCCTACCCCATGACGAACTGATCGCGCTATAATTGCCAGCTAGTTTTCTTCCCATTTCTATTACAGCAAATGCCTAGAGCTACATAGTTATGACCGTAACAATGTCATGCAATACAGCTTAAAGTATGGAGACAGCTGAATTGACGCAAACCACTTTCATAAAAACTCATCTGATTCTTTTCATCTTGCGACCACATACGAATGTATAACAGGAGGCTTTCTGTGCAGCTTGTATCTTAATGTAACCGTTAACTGGATGTTAGTCATTAAGAAGTGGGTACTGCTGTGCAATTGTTTGTAACGTTAGTAATAAAGAATCCTCGTGTGGTGATGAAAAATACCCCCGGGCGATGGGAGTTGTACGATGATACACTTCTGTAGAAAAAAAGGAACGGTGAGATTTGAAAAAAGGTTTTTTAGTGGAATCAATTCACCACGCCAATACACACCTATGACGAGGAAGTTAGCTCTTTAATGGGGCCAAAAAGTAACCTATATATATGTATATAAATATATATAAGTATATAAATATATATATTATTGTCATTTCATGGATTTTCAAATCAATTTCTTGGCGTATTGATAACCTGTGCTCAGCCAAGCTATCATCAACCAGCCAAGCTATCATCAAATTTCAGAAAATTTGGACGAAAGAAAGCCTCCTTTACAAAGTAACTGGAACAGATTGTCTGCGTTATTATTATCTAATACTGCGAAGGCTTTCAGGGCATTGTAGGTTGGACATACCGGGGCTGGTCCTCTGTATCTTGATAGATACAGAGGTAACTGTAGATACAGAGGTACTGTGGTCTTGGACCACAGGCGTGCAAACTCACACCTTGCGTTGATCGTGTATTTTTGGTGCAATTGTAAGTTCTTATGATGCCGCATCAAACGTTTCTGATCCATCCCGGCCCTATGCTACTGTACCTCATCCTTTTCTGTTTGAATAATGGTATTTTCGGCAAGCTCTCCGAATATTGGAATTTTAATGCAAAAATCGAAAATTTGGGTGGTATTAAAAAAAAATGGCAAATTTGGATTTTTAGTGAAAAAAGTGGTAAATTTGGGGTTTTTATTGAAGGATTAGCCCAAATTTAGAGCAAAATCAAGTAAATTGTTTTGGCGTTTGGCCATCTGGCCGTCTTCGGACACTACACATTTTATCGTACCCATTATGGCTGCCCAAAGAAATTGGAAAATTTCCCCGACGAGAGATGTAGCCTTCAACATCGGGGTCATGGACCCCAGAACCCTCACCTGGCGCCACCACTGTTTGTTTGCACCAGGTTTCTAGTACGCACTTTTTTTTAACCTTTACAAGTGCATTCAATATTGGTCAGGAGTAAAATGCACGTCCCCTGGGCGGGCAAGCAATGTTATCAATACCGATTTCTTCGTATCACATGTTTGTATTTACCTGGTTATAGCTTACAGTTGTAACCGTAGCAATTACATCTTTACAATGTAAGAAAACGTATCGAAGAAGAGATATCTATTGGACATGGTCGAAATTTGAATAACATCAATGGTTATCTTGACTGTCAGTGAAATAATTACAACACTACCTAGTTTTTAAAACAAACAAGCAAACATGTCTTTGCAGTGAGTTACCATAGCAACTCTCTCTTTCCATATCAGTTAGGATTGGCATCATCGGCTAGAGCAAAATTACCCGAAGACGCATCTACTATTTTCAAAAATATCATTTGAAGAATCAGCAATTTGTCATTAGGATGACCTGCCATAATCGAGTCTAAAAAAAAAAAAAAAAAGTGCATGCGCAAACATTTATGTACTTACTTCGTTGACAATAGTCTCGACTATTTAGATAATGGCTGTTCCAGGAAGTTGTCTGAAACACCACAGATGGAATATAAATTCAACCTTAGAAAAACTGGAGACCGTATGCGACTGATTGCCATAATTTTAAGGAAACCAATGCCACTAATAACGAAACACATGTTCTTGCTTTCTCTGAATTAGTCTTAACGAACGAGACGACCAAGTTCTCCGTTGCTGGTTTCTCGTGGAATGTGACTAACGTAGAACTAACTACTCTATTGAAATGCCTTGGGGTTACAACCTACCATATTAAGCGAATCATTTCATATCTTATTGAAGTATTCTCTTTAAACGAAAACCCCCAAGCGTTCATAAAGGTCTCTTTCTATTCCAAAAATAAAAAAGGACAAAATAAAGCGAAAAAAAGAAAAAAAAAACTAAATAAAGAAATAAATACTAAAACACAGCGGATACCCCGAAATGTGTATCACCAATTAGGTCCAGGCTTTCCCCGCACAATCCCCACAAGGTCACTTTATTAAAATGTGTATTAAGTCATTATTCCAAGATTCTCAACGAACCAGTAATCAAAGTACGTTAGAGGGGATGAATTCACCTGTCCAGCTGATATACGTATTCTTTCTTGCGCGGATATAGCCGCAGGATCGACAATTAGTTTTATTTTCGTGAATACACGTCGCCAAAAAATTACCCGAAGCATCCCGTCAAGTAACGCTTCCTTCTGAGCACCCGCTTTCTAATTCACCTGATGTCTCAAGCTGATTCTCGTCCCACTCAAATAATAAAAAAATCTTTCATGATCATTTAACCAATTATTCCCTTTGGACCGAGTGTATAAGAGGAAATTGTGTATTCATTGAATATCTTTTACACTGATTAACAGCTTTTGCCTGTCGGATGAACATACGGTATTCCCTTCCGAGAAAGAAACTGTGAAGAATGTCTTCGTGTTATGTAGCCATCTACTCCGTGGGTGATGCTCTCAGTGATGTCGCGTTACAAGATATTCAAAGGAAAACAAGTAAAGAAAAAACAGAAAAGAACAAAACCAAAGCAAAAACAAAACAAAATAAATGTCAAAACACAAAACAAAAAGGGTGAAGCACCAGTGACAAAAGAAACTTAACTTTGGAAACTGGTTTCTACTTGAATTTAGCAAAATAAAAAAAAAACACACACACACACACAAAACACACAGAGAAGATAAATCTATTAATCGCCAATTATTGGGCAAACTTTACCCATTTTCAGTATTTTCACATGTGTCGTGCGTTGGTGCGAACTTTTTCAAGTACGAACTGCTTTAACTGTCTCTTCCGGTACTTAGTATAGTCTGCATATTGTGAATAGTTAGTGAATTGGACCTTAAGTGACCCCGATACCTCCAAATAAGCCTTAACACTTTCGGCAAAAAATGACAAAAATATACAAGGTTTAATGTGCATCCATTACGTCCATTATATATTTTTCCATAAATTTGACCTCTAGTGACCCTTACTAACCTTAAAACGATCTCTAAAATTTTCGCATTCAAGAGCAGTTCCGATGCTTAACTGAAATTCATCAGTATTGAAAAGTTTGACCGCAAGTGACTCTTGATGACCTCCAAATAACCTCATTATATCTCAGCACAAAATGGTGATTTATATCTACCAAGTTTGGATGCACTTCTCGTTACAGGTACATCGTTTTTCCAAATCAAAGATTTTGCCCTCAAGTGGCCCTCTGATGACCTCCAAATGTTCTTCCACTTTCCAGCACTTTTTACTATAAATACGGTGAATCTTTTCTAGGTATATGGATTGGCGGTATGACGTAAGAACTAGGGCATGTTCATTTAAGCCTGGTTAAACAAAATTACATGAGTTGATAAAATTGACAAGTGAAAACCTTTCTATCAATCAAATGTGGGGACCGCAGACAGTTCCTTCTTTCTAGAACATTACAGAGAAGAACCGCACCATTTCTAATTAATTTCTTATGCGCAAGATCGATACACAAACCAGCAAAAGATTTTCCTTTACATGCCAAATAAATACAACGCGTCAGTAAACCCGTCCTTCTAGTCCGTTCCGAAATTTTGCACTCACATCACACCACCAAGGAAGGATGTCCCTTTTTCTATAAACGTGAAAACGCAAGAACATATTTTTCACAATGACTACTTAACGCAATAATACGTGCTGTGATGAAGTTAATATGATTAGGTTCCGTCTACTCAGGAGCTGCATTATGGATTGGCTTCCAGTAAGGCCTATTTGGTCAACTGTCCTAGTTTTACCTATGGGTGTACATTTTAGTAGGGCTATCACGATTCATCGATAATTGCGATAGTCGCAAACTAATTTCCCCGACAGACGATACTGGACATCCTTTCAGGATCGCGATATCAAAAAAAAAAAAAATAAATAAATAAAAAAATAAAAAATCTACAAGCAAACAAATGCATTGTTTTTTAATGATATTCATAAACATTTATTGCAGTTTTTCATGTTTTCAAATACATGTCATGCTGCTAAAAGAAACTGAATAGCTACAAAAATCTAGCAATTAACATGTATTTAGTGTAAAATTGAATACATTCACAGGTTCAATGTTCGTTGGGTAATATCGCGATACTACGATGTATGGCGTTACTTTTCAAAGCGATATTTGCGATGCCATTTTGATGTATCGTGACAACCCTACATTTTAGTTTAAAAAAGTGATCTCAAAGATAAAATTGATAGACACAAGATTCGTTTTCCACATAAATACATGTCAGAGATTCATTTGCAACTGTCTTAGTCTATGGGGTTAGTAACATAATATATTCCACTTAGACAATTATGGTGGAGTGTGAAAAACAGCTTTTAGGTGCAGTCAATAGGACATGCCAAACAACCTTCATAACATGTCACTTCAACGCAACGTTTCCACCTTTTTGTCGACGAACAATATAACGATACCTAATCCTAACAGTGGGTGGAAGATACTGCAACTAAAGTATGAAGAACGCATGTAGAACAAGTGCTGCGTAACTGTGTAAAACCCCAGTCACAATTTAGTCCCGATGGGCAGTTTACGAATAAGTTCCCGGCGTATTTCTAGGCACTATCGGCCGGGAGCCGGCAGGTCACCAGCCGGCTGCAGGGTCATTTTTGTGCATAGGGCGGGCGCCGGATTCATTTTAACGCGTAGTTAAAATCAGTCCCGACGTTGGGCATCGGAATCTGTCGCTTACAAATCGGCTGATGTACATCCGATGTTCGGCTGGGCATATGACACATCTTCCGGGCGCCGGGTCATTTTCGGTTTAGTCAATCAGTCTATGTATCTGCTGGGTGACGGCCTGGCGCCGTGCAGACGACGGCTGGGCCCCGCAGGGCGATTAGACGACTACGCGGTGCCCGGCAAGAAATCGGCCGAACATCGGCTGGCTCCCGGCCGATGTCTGGCATGCCGACGGCGAGGATACATCGATATTAAGGTTGGCGTCACACGTGGGTGATCAGATATTTACCACTCACGCTTCACATAGTGCTGTCTT
The DNA here is from genome assembly GCA_009936505.3 of Holothuria glaberrima. Taxonomy (NCBI): domain Eukaryota; kingdom Metazoa; phylum Echinodermata; class Holothuroidea; order Aspidochirotida; family Holothuriidae; genus Holothuria; species Holothuria glaberrima. The sequence continues at coordinate 15,845 of WURT03661020.1, forward strand.
ATGTTTCTTAACACTAACGAACCCACCATCTTCTGCGCCTGAGTCTTTGCGCCTGCCTCTCTTCTTCTGTCACCAAAGCGGCCAGTGGCACCACCAGGACCTGATGATTATGGGCATTACAGATGATGTCGTAATACCACCTCAGTGAACCCCCCAAGTCTGCTGAAATTGCACCTTTTTATGCGTCTTTGCGTTTGTATACAGCAGTGAGGATCCTTCCTTTGTCACCCCGCCCTCCCCTTTGAGATTCAAATTTTTGGTTAGATGAACGGAGAAAATATGTTGTCTAAGAGAAGGATATGTTGCCAACAGGCGCAAGATCCCCCTCTTTTGTCTACTTTACTCCATTCTATTAGAGGAAGTGCGTGGAGTCCACAGAAACATTCCTGGACTATTACGAAAATTTTCAAAGGGCATCTGAAGGCTGGCAGATACCTGTATAGGGCCTCCCGGAAGCTATGGATTAATTATATAAAATGGTGTAGCGCAATGACATTATGCTTATTACTTGACATCCAAATGGTAATATAGAGTATAACGCTGTGCACTTAACAGATGTCTTATTTTTACTAATTTTTGAACGAAAATCCAGACGAACAGCTTCCAGCAAGAGGGAATGGGAGGAAGGGAGGGAGAGTATAGGTGCAGGGGGTGATATTAGACCTCCCTGATAGGTATAGCAAAAGAGGCGAAGGACTAACAAGAGCGTTTTAGAATGTTTTTCGTCGTAAGTGTATATTTACAATCACCATCTATCTGTACAGACAGATAATGGCTGCGCGCGAAGCGCTCCGTGAAAATATTTGAAAAATGTACTTTTAACCTTCCACATCTTGCTACAAATTAGATTGAAAGATCCCATATTGATGCGAGGCCCCTATGAATGTTTGGAAATGTATCTCTATTTGTCAGAAAGCGTTGTGATTGGAAAAGTTCCATGAACTATTACCTTAATACAGTTAATAATTTCATGTGATGGAGAGCAAACCGTGACGAATGCGAGTGAAGCGCGCCAAAACTTTTCATTGAATAAGGTTCCCATGACAAAACCTGCATTCAGGCACTACATCGAGACACTTTCAATTGCCCAACAAACCTACATGGCACTCAAAAAGCCATTCTTTTACCTAGTAATTCGTAAACAGCTTTCAACTTTTGCTGCAGTGCTTCACTGAAAGTTGCTATCGGAAGATATTGATAAAGAGAACAACATTACGGTAAGGCTCAAAGCGCGAAGAGCGCACGAAACTCTTGATAGTTTGTGAAGGATTTGCAAAAATTATGATAGTTTGAGATATATCTGTGATTATAGAAAATGATTACAATTCATCTATCACTTGGTCGAAAACATCTCACCCCCTACAAAAATTTATGGCTTAAATGCCTCTTGGAATCATTTTAATTTTCCAGAATTTTTTTAGAAATCGATGCCGACGCCACTAAAAGGGGTTACGAAACTTGTTACGATGTACCGGTAGCGAGCAAAAGCCAATCGTGTATCGGACTGGCGATTCTCAAACGTTGTGGGAATATGGGTGCCATTTTCTTCTTTCTTCTTCTCATAGAGTTATTTGGGAGGTGAATGGAGAAGGGCAGAGTAGCACCTCTATAATTATAGGCTATCCCACGCTCAAACTGATCCATGCCCACCCGATTCCTGCCGTTGTTCACTCGGCAATCGACAGGCGCAGTACTGATGCCCGTCCGGTCACCGTCCGAACTTTAAGAATCGGTAGGCACCGGGGCGGATACCGCAGGAGCATCGTACGAGTGTCGGACAAGCACCGGCCGGAAAACCGGATTTTTCTCCGATCTGTACACGGCCGGGCGCCGGGTTAAATGTGACCTAGGCATCCTCTGCTAAATACTGGTCATTCTAGATATGGTGGGGCTGTATTGAATTCTTGGTAAGTTTAAATACGCAGATTCGGGGTACATGCTGGGACGTCATATAACGTCACATGAAACCACGTGGACATAACGCTTGTCTTACGATCTTCCATTTTGTTTAATATGTGAGTCATTTTTGTGAAAGGAAGAGCAGAACGCTTAAATCCGTAGTGAAAACAATATTTAATCAATCGTCATAAGAAAGTACATCTAAAGTTGAGTCCAGATTATGGTGGCACACAGCGGTGAGAGGTTTGATTCAAAGAAATTTACAGGCGATAGCGAAGTAGGGGACTGATTATATGGGTCTTCACATGGTACGTGGTAGTATTTGTATTTAACCTAAGTAAAGAATAACATACGCCGTAAGGCATGAATAGGTATCTCATGCCTCCCTGGTGAAGATGAAACATTGCAGCTAACGTTTCCAATTGAGCTATATTCCTGCCATGAAGAGTCAATCTGCTTAAACTTTGCCATCTATGCTTATAATATCTTTCGAAAAGCTGCAGTCGCACGCAATATACGTGACCTCAAAAGCCCGTATAAACCTTATACATATGATGTAACGCCCGCTAACTTTCACTCAAAACCGCGTAGACGGGGAATCCTACGCAAAGACAGATAGCACAACAGAGCGCTGGCAGTAACATGGCTCACAGCTCCCTGGTGAAACTGGAACCGCAGCTCTCCCTATTACTTACCCGAGAGCACATTGTCAGTGGAAAGCAGTATATAGCCTTTAGCAGAAAAACTGAATAGTTAGCAGTTACTTACCTTGGATTGTGTAGTTCATAGCTAGATTATAAAATAAGTGCGTGCTGGCCGAGAGATATGCAACTCCGTGAACCACCCTCTTTTTTTAACATAGGCCTCTTAATTTTCGTGTTTTTGGAGAGTAAAAAGTTCTTTTAGTTAAAAGCCCTTTGTCCAAGATGATCCACATGTTTTACACTTATCTTCCCACAAATGTTACAGTCTTACTCAATCATTGACTTAGCTTACGACAGAAAGGTATGATGCTGGGTGGGAGTTTGGGCTCAATTCGGGCAGAAACTTTGCTATTTTGAGCAAACTATGACAAACATGCATTAAAATTACTGGCAAGAGTGCTGCAGATGTCAAAGGGCATCCTTAAGGCACTCTTTTGTACTTCTAATGACAACGTCTGATATGGTGACGTGCCAGAGTTTCACATGAGTCTCGTACAGCTACGGAAGTCTGTCAGCGTCTGTATGTTGTTATGTCAAATATTGGTCGAGACTTACAAGTTGAGCCGAACAGGCAAATACTTATCGCTCACACCTTCCTAAATCGCATCACTAACTGGGCATGCCTTATTTAACTTAAGAGGTGTTTCAGAAGTACTTTTAAAACTGTACTCGTTATACGTGTAGAAGACATTTTTTGAGAATGATATACATTGGGTAATCTAACCGTCTACATGTGTTAACAACTGAAAAACTTTTGAAAATTTTTTCATACGAAACCCAATACAAGATCAAGTTGTTTCACAGGCCCCTGTGTGGGAAGTAAATGAGGGGATGTATAAGGTTTTATAAGCCAAACAGTCGCTTTATAGCCTACGTAGGCTTGAAATTAAACAAAAAATGCGGAGGAAGCCCTCTCGGGTATTGTTCGAGCAAACCGTAAAGAACAGGTATGTCATACGATCATTCTTAATGACGCCAAGGCTGGTAATAGTTACTTCAGAACATGTGCACACATGAAGGTCTAATGTAACGAAGATAGGCAGAATGTGCCATCCATTCAGCCACTGCTTGTCTAGAAATGGACACTGTTGTATGCAGAAAACAGCAAAATAGAAATGAACTCCTCCTTGAACGAAGAGGAATGACCCCCTGAGATTTCCTATGGCCCTGTTTGACTCTATTTTTTTAATATAAGTTCTCCCAACTCGGCACCCGTCTGTGCCGTAGGCACGATGCATGAAGGCTTAGGGTGTAGGCAGAGGGAAGTTAACTTGGCTTTGTTTCACCCTATATCTTTGCACGATACATTGCTGAAGTTTATGCATGACAAATTGGTCTCTCTCGAAATGATTAGCTTTACCTTGTTTCTTTCCTATGGGTGTACAGTCCATGTAAGGTTGTCTGTTCAACGACACAGTCGATTGACATAACTTCTTCCGCAGAGCACATTTGAGAGGTCCTTGCATTTTTTTAGCAATATGATGGGTAAAATGATATACCCCACTAAGATAAAAGAACGGTGGGGCTTGGAAACAGGTTTTCTTGGCTTACTCAACACCTGTAGAAAATATAACTGGTATCCACCTATGCTACAATTTAGCTAGTTGGTTGTATACTTCTACTGCCCCAAGGGAGAACAACACGCACTATTTTATAGGAAGATTCCCATGAGCAAACATGCTAAGACATAGCAGATGAGTTGTCTGCATTAAACCATTGTATTGTCGTATCAAATATTATGTGATCATTATTTTCGGTAAATGTCACGTGGGCAGGATGTGGGCAAAAAATTAATTGCAGAATTTAATGAACCTTTGGTAGATTTCAAGCTTATGTTTGATTGGATTTTTACGACCTTGTTTACGAAAACGTCCACAGAGTGCTGTCGGGACATCTCCGAATATACCGATGCTTTCTATAAGGAAGAAATCCTAAGGGTTAATTTCCTCAGCCAATAAACTTCTCGACTTCTGGAAAGAGTTAAAGCAATTTTCTCTCATGTATCCAATTTTTGAACATAAACAGAAAGACACATTGCAAAGTTGAACTATGGTAACATTATTTCAAAAATTGGAACATTCATTTTTAGGAGTAACGGTACTAGTAATATTTTGAAATTTGTAAACACACGGTGAAGAGCGCAGACTAAAGAGCTATTGAAAAATTCGGCATGGCGTGGGCAGAATATAGGGGGCGCAGTTTACTAGACTGCATCAGACTAGCCTCTATATATATATATATATATATATATGGATGCTTCACACAGATATCTGTGAGACTTTATTGTGGGTACTAGTATAGGATATAGTATCCTCCACTGAGATACGGAGCCCATGTACACGAACTGAGCTTAGTACTGCAAGAAAAGTACTACACGCCATATTGAAAACAAACAGGTCACTCAGCCCCCTCCTCCTCTAATCAGTTCTTTTGTGACCAGGGCCGGATTTACACATTATAGCGATTTCAGATAGGATTACAGTCCGATTTTTGTGAGTTTTAGATAATATTTTCTCCATCTCAACAACATGTGTAAATATATGATTTTCATCAGAGGACTACGAAAATGAAATGTAAGCTAATTATTTCGTGGCGTCACTTCAACAGACAGCGTTTATCGGATACGCGTACAAAAATCGGATTGATATTCGAACAAATATCGCTCTGTTGAGGGATACATGTTATATAATGATAGCAAAACAGTTTATCATGAGACAAACTAGGATCAGTCATCGATATAGCGTGACCATCCTTAGAACAAACTTTTAATAAAAAACTATTGAATAAAAAACTATTGAAATAAAAAAAATTCGGATCGGATTTCGGATTGAAAATCGCTAAAATGTGACCCGCCCTTACAGCACTAGTCTTAATTGCTAATCTATAACGCTACGTGGTAGGAAATTTTTCGTGAATTTTAAATTACTGATAACATGTACCAAAGAAGCCTTTACCAAGGCATGTCATGTGGATAAGATGCATGATGAACTTTTCGTAGCTTAACATATTTTATTAGTACTGGTACATAGTTACATGAGTGTCCTAGAGGAGTGTTCGTGCTTTTTCATATTCGCTGTGTTATTAAAATTGTTTTCAGTCAACAGGAACTAATCGTTTTGAAGCCTATATCAAAATGTCCAAAAGACGGTCCTTATTTGCACTAAAGCAAGTGGGAAGATTAATTTCCGACAATGAAGGAGCTACTTATCACAGTTTTCTAAGCGCTACCCTTTAACCCTATGGTGGCGCTTCGTTTGGATCAGTGATTGTTAGCCGGGTTCCAATAGCGTCGGGATCAATTGAAAATGAGGAACGGTGATGGATGTGTTTGCAATGTGTTAGGAGTTCTGGATTCCGATCGATGAATAGCCTAGTTTTTTTTGTTCATATTGGCACCCACATGATCTTTCTGTCAATGGTTTATAGTCACTTGACATTTCAAAATAATGAACACTGCCATGAACAAATGAAATGCTTTTTGAGTACTTACCTTTATTTCCACGAGCAAGAAATCAGCATCTAAAACTTGCTACCTTCAATATTCTCCTGAGGGGGGGGGGGAAGGGCACGACCGTCCGTTTTTGCCACTCTGAACAATATGTGAACATAGTTTTACTAATGGCCATACGGAGAAGTGGTGAGGGCAGCAGGCGCCCACGAGAAATTTTCAAAGCAAATGTTTAACACATTATCTGTGTAAATGTGCACAGATCTGCGTAAATTGCCAAGACTCTTAAAAAAAGATTGTTTAGATCAGTTGTTCTCAAAGTGGTCCGTACGGCCCCAGGGGCATTGGGAAGACTCAGGTGGGCGCTACAGACTGCACGAGAATAGGGGACGTTGGAACTGATTTGGGGAACAATGGCGATTACGATACCACACTGTAGCGATTTAGGGCACAATAAGGCATCCTGGGGTCTGTTCCCCTCCTCTAGTTCTTCCCCTCCGCTTCTTTCGCTTCTTTCTCCCTCCACCCCTAACTCCTTGACCCCTACTCCCTCCGTAAAATAAGTTTTGTGACCAAATATTACCGAAAAATGGCATTAGAAATAAAAACTCTACCCCTTAGGTCCAATTTCTTCCTCGTTTGGTTTATAAAGGTAACTGAAAAAATGTTGGGGTCTAACTAAGAATGGCAGGACGAGGGGAGAGGTGGGGACGTTGGGACAGTTCAAAACGCCGGTTGAAGGGGCGGTAGTCTAAAAACGTTTGAGGTCCACTGGTTTAGATGCAACTTCCTATAGGAACGGAAGGTACTATTTCCGGCAATATAGGCAAGACTCCTATCGAACGCGGGAAACATCCTCTCCTTGAGGTTATATATTTTTTTTAGTTTTGTTTATAATTCATATCATCATAAACGTCTGAAAATGAGGTTGATTGGCTCGCGCTCCTATTCTGAGCACCCATACTCTTCCCATTTTTAACTTTCTGTAGGATAATTTGGGTTAAATGATTGTTCCAAAGCCAGAAAAACCCTCAGAATAATTCATCCCGCTCTCCTTTCTCAGGCCTTCTTCATTATCAATCCCAGCCAGCTGGTAATCCTACGAGGTAGAGTTATAACTGGAAAAGTCAAAGTTTGGTTTTTGTGGTCTGTTTAGTACCCATCTAACGTCATTTAATGAAACTTAGACCAACTATTCTAATGCTCACATTTTTTGTCATACCCCAGAGCTTCCGTGAACATCTTCCCCTGGTTTCAAACGTGGGCTCTGCCCCTGGACCACTACGAATCCTAAGGAGGGCCCTTGGATCCCACGCCCTTTCGGTGGGGGGGGGGGGTTCTCTGGCGCCGTTTCGGTAATTTCAAAATGAGTTGGTCCGATATTGCCCCAACGAAAAAATCCTGCGTACGGCAATGGGTATACTGGCAAGCTTATTCCAAAGTTCCCCCCGTGTATAAGTAGATAAGGTGTTAAAGATGAGCGGGGCTTTTATGAGGCGAAATTTTAATTTTAATTCTTGTATGGGAGAGAAAATGATTGAGAAAAATACATAATAATTTTGTGTAAATTTAATTGGAAAGATGGGGAAAAGTTGTCAACCAAGAAAGAATTAAAAAGAAAAGATTGAGAAGCATATTGTTGTCGATGCATAGGTATCAACTTGCTACAAAGCTCCCTTAAATTCCATTCTCGCCTACATTGACCGAACCTTCCGGCTCAGTCTGCGACTGAATGTATTCTGTTTATATTTGATACTTACTTTTTTAATTTGAAACTTTTTATATTAAAACGTTAACATGACTACAGGTAATGAGCCTGCCCCGTAACTAAGGTGAAATTTTCGGTATCTAGTTTCTTGAGCCGGTGTACATCATATGCTGTTACTTCCATGAGAATGCCCAAGCGCGCTTATGTATCTGGCTATTGATAAAACGAGAACTGTATTGCCTGCAGATACGTCCACTTGCTACAATTAATACAAATTGGGACTTTCCAACACTGTCTTTCATAGATGTCTATACAATTTTTTTTGTGCAACTATTATCTTTAATTTCCTGTTTAACACATTAAAAAATAAAGCAGATGTTATAAGTTAATGTCAAGTTCTATCTCTCCCCTACATAATAATTTAACGGAATACAAGTGTGTTTTAGTTGCCTCTCTTTAAGAGGGGGGACTTCTGAATTAGGGAAGATAGAAAAGTCCTATGCAAATTGAAAGACACGGGAAGTGCCATTTTGGGCAATCTGCCCACATGGGTCGCAACCCACAAATAATGTCACTGCAAATGAAACTGAAAGAGCTCTCTCATATAATAGGTTACGGGCCGCGCAAGGTCACTAAAGGTCGAAAACAAAAAACCTTTTAAGCAAAGTTTGTCAAGATAAGATATTTTCATACTTAGTACATGCATTTATCATATTAAGAAAAAACACCTTTTGTTTTGGTGAAGGTCAGAGGTAAGAAGCATGGGTACCTTTCATACTGGCATGTGGATAAGTTATAGTAAGCAGATGAGCCCTAGCCCTATTATTCACGGTGGAGGTCAGAGGTTGTCTGAGGTCACCGAAGGTGAAAAAAAACTGAAAAACTTAACATTTGCTCGTTAACGCTTTAGCTCAAGATGCTGATATAGGTTGGCCACATTGAGAAGAATTCTATAGTTGTGGGAGGAGATCAGAGGTCACGATAGGTAAAAGTGAATGCCTTGTTAATTTTATTCCTCAAGTTTTTGAGGAAGCATATATAGTTTCATAATTAGCATGTTTTTGCATTATTATCAGTAGATGAATTCTATTGTTTGGAAGGAGTCAAAGTTTATAAGAGGTCATTGGAAAAATAGTGGTGGAAACCGTGTAAACTGCTTACAAACATGCTATTTTAAGAGGGATAACAATGGGTCAGCTCATACTTAGCATAAGGATGCCAGCATATTGAGAAAAAAAATCTATATTGCTTTTGTGGCGGATAAAGGTTATTTTGGGTCACCAGAGGTTAAATGGTGTAAACTTCATAAATATGGTATAACATGAAGGGTTATCCTGATAAATCGAATATGTGGCTGTCCTACCATTCTCAGGGTATATACTGTACCATCAAAATCAGTTACTTGGCTGATGTAGTTGGTTGCATCTCTGGTCTGAAGCACCCTTGTGTAGACCGGTTTAATAGCCGAGTATGCTATTTTTGTGGAATCTGCTCAACTTGTTGAAGCCATTCTAGTTAGTTCTTGCTCTCGCTGTTTCAAGGCTTTCTATTGGCTCAAGGCTTTCTATTGGATTCTCAACTAGAACTCATGGTTGTTACTCTTTTTGAGAAAATCTTCAGGTTTTGAATTTGCCTGCAGTGGGAGGTAGCAGGACTAAGGTAGCACTTGGTGCTCAAATTGTGTCAATTTCACCGAAAAGTGAAAGAAGTACCCCAAAAAGATATTCAGAGGCAAGGAATCATTAAGCCCTTGAGGCTCAGTTCTGGTTCTGTTTGAGTTTCCTTTACCGCAATTTGAACGTATTCTGCCCATGGTTTTAATTTTTGGGGAAAAATTGGTATCAATTTAAAAATATCCTTAAGGTAAAACCTTTATCAAATCTCAGTCCTGGCTGCACTAATAAATACTTCATTAATTTGCTATACCCCGAAAGGCGTATTCCCTCTGCTCAGACCTACAGTGCCCTGACTTCTTAGATCAGGGCACTGTATCAAGGAATATGCCGTGCAACCTGCTTCGTAGGCGATAATGTCTTTCACCTTCAGTTTTTGTTCCTGAGCATAAAGAAGGGACGTGTTATCAAACAAAAAAACGTCCTAGTTGTATGCCCTCTGTTCCACACGTATTTCGTCTTATACAGCTTCTTGTTACCTATCGCGTAGTCAAAACAGGGAATTCAAAATAACAAGGTACGTCAGGGGTTCATGTGTTTTAACTGCCATTACAACCGCCTTGCTCAGCACATCTGCTCAGAGGTGAAACTAAATTGAATTGAAGACAGGCACGAAAACAAGGCATATTACTAGAGAATTCGATTTCAGACGTTTTTGTGTCAGAAATGTAAGATAGCGAGATGTGGTCTTCTGCAGTTGGCATTAAAAGTAGGACAGCCTAATTCCAAGCGGAAAATATGTTACAATTAATTCACACGATGAATTGAAGTCAAACTACGTCATTTGGTCGCGAAACGGTAAAACAAGTTGTTGAGATATTTCATTAAAGGAGTGTTCAACTTTTTCTGCCTTGCGCAATTTGGAACAAAAACATTTGACGTCACAAATGAGCCTGTTATCACTGAATACGAGGTTTTGATCTGATTGACTAACGACTAGAGAAAAATCAGAAGAAACGGAATTGAAAATAACATTAGAACCCACGGTAAACAGATAAATGATAGTTACAAACGTACTACAAACGAACTGTGAATTTATCACGCCTGGGCAATCATTCAATTAACGGTTCAATTACGTCAGCAGTGACAATAAGGCTAAACATTGTGCCTCGTCCGTCAATATGTTTCTTTTTAGAATAAGTCTCTACCCATGTCGTCAAACCGATAAACTTGCCTGAAAATTCACGTTACTTTTGGTAGATTTTATAGGTTAATTAATGATCAAATTATCATTGTATCTACACAGCTTATAATAAGGCTTGGCAGATCTTTTCCTCCGGATACAGAATATTTAAAGCAATGCTCGTATAACTTTTCATTTAGGGGTCAGAAAAAGAATGAATGAGGGATTGAGGTACTTCGTGGAGCCTAAGGAACGGAGTTGGAGCGCTTGTGTCCTGATCTGCTGATCAACATATGAATACAAGTCTGTCAACCAGTGGTAAATTGAAAAGAAAAGAATAAGCAGACATCCTGTCAAGAACTGTTCACGGCAAACGCACGTCCTAAATGGCGTAATTCATCATGCTACAGACATATTGAAATGAACACCGGAATTAAAATATTTACCAAAAGAGTACATTAGCAAAACAACCATGAAATCTTGTTTCTTCAATTTATTATTTCAAAACTATGTTGGCCTACCCTATCTCAATTGAGACATTTCGTTATATGTTTACTATTTTTTCTTATCCCGTCAAGTTTTATCCAGAATAGAGTTTTCGTGCAACAGTTGATGTACGTGTCAGTTACTGTAGTGGTGAGTTCTCCGTATTTGGACAAAAGCGTCCATGACGTGTACCTTGCCACATCAATATTGCTACAAAAGTAGACTCCCCTTTTTATTAGCCCGAAGTGGTTAATCTACGCTTGGTCAATTAAACCACACGATATATGACACTTTACCACATCGTAACTATTCTAAGTTTAACTAGACATTTTGATACTTGCAGGAAAGTACTAATCGAAGCCACTGATGGAAGATATTACACTTTGTGAATTGCTATGGAAACGATAACAATCGACAGAAGAACTGAAGATAAAAGTACACGGGGTTGTGAAGTAACTTATAATCTATAAGCAGGGATGTGTAGATTCTTATCACAATGTGCATATGATCATATCTGAAAAAGGAAGGTTTAGTTACCTGTGTAATTACTTGGCATTATCCCCACGCACGTATAAAAGGTGTGATTTGCTGCCTTTGAACTTCGTATTGTGTTCGTTTAATACGTAGATACAGGTCGTTTATTCAACTGCGTAGCTGATCCCGATTGTGCAAATACATTACTCTCGACCAGCACGGTCCGTACGTACAGTGTGCATTCAACTTCAAAAGTTAAATATCATTTTATCTGTTTTTCGAAAAATTTAGAGTAATTTTCAACAGGGATAAGCCATGAAGCGTTAAGTGAAAAAAAGGAAAAGGAAAAAAAAAAAAAAAAAACTGGGGTAAAAGCAGTGATGTGATTTTACATTACCCACGGTTGCACTGTTGCCGTACACAAAAAGCCAAATCAATGGCTTCAGTCCATATCGCCAGACGTCATTCTCCCTCCCGTTAATTTCTATAGGTGTAAGTCTGCTGTTCAGAAGAGGAGGAAGAGGTGGAAGTGGTTAAGTACACACAGTAGTGTACTCAATAGCATATAACTATGGAAAATTATAGCTTTGCCTAGGAAGTGCCATCAGAAACGTCTCAGTTTTTATGACGTCACATTCGACAGCCTCTGGTGATAAAAACAGAATTATGGAACAAACGGCGTCATTCAACTATTTCTCGCTTGAAGTTTTATTCCGGTTTTCTCTCAAAAAATTCGACATTCCCAATTAACTAACGTATTTCTTGTATCCTGTCGAAAGATGTCAATATTTGATTAGTTTCTCCCAAAGCCGAGTTGTCGACTGTCACTGAAAATTTGTCATAATGAAAAAAATTCTGATCACTAAAGGTAATTACGGGCCTCCTTCAAAACAGTCATGTTGCTCTTATATTGATTGCTTGTCACAATGATTGAGAAAATGAGGAAACCTCAGGTTGTCTGTAGTACAAACATTTTCAAGTCATCTCAATTTCACTTTAAGTTTTGATTTCTTTCTTCGTCTTTTAAGTAATATCAGAGGTACAACGCGTTTAATATTACGTTCAATGTGCTTTGAAAATCTCCTGTACAATCCCCCAACGTAATTGTTAAGTCTAAAGCACTTTTCTACTGAAACATTAAACTGCCGTCTGAAAAGTGTGTACTGCCATAGAAGCTTGCTGGTACGATATTTTATCTTTTGAATGTCGTTTCAGGGAGTTCCTTTTTTTCTTAACCTTTGTTAAGTGGTCTGTACGTGACTACTTAACGAGTATAGGCACGTATGAAAATTAGCTTTAATTTAAAAGGATTTTCCAGAGACAAAATTCAGTAAGCTTAAAAAATGCAGAAAATTTTCTTCTTTTAGGACTTGGAAACCGCATCTCAATAGCTTGCAGCGTTTGGAAGATGACAATTTTCAGAGAAATGCATTTTTTCCTCAAGATGAAGTGCATTATGGGAAATCTGTGATGTCATCGCGGCACAATAATTTGACATTAAATTAAATTTCTTTATGATATTAATGCCGCTTTAGGGAAAATTTAGCAACTTTGTTTGTTATGCCCTACATATTTTGTAGATTTGTGCTAAATCTACAACAGTATCAAATTTCAAGGACAAACAGGACATTCAATTATTAAGAAAAAAAAGGGAATCAAAGGCAATGTGCCCACTTTACATTACAATCTGTGACCTTGATGAGAACTGGAGGTATTTTTGACAAAAATAAGCACTGTCTTATGTGAGATATCTCGAATTAGGAAAAGAGTATTGCTACGAGGTTTGGAGGGCATGCATTTGAAAATTTTTCATCTTTCACATAAGACCCTTGTGAAATGCCACTGGAAAATGCCTTTAATTATATCGCTGATTCAAACATTTCAAGTTTCGTGACATGCCCCCATTCTATCTCCTGTAACCTTCAAATGCTTTCTTTTCTGGTTGATGTTGTCAAGGTCTATACTCAAACAACACTATGTGGTGCTGAATTTAGCAGAGCGTAGATTAAATTCCCGTTACATGTCTGTCTGAGGCTTCCAAATGTTTCACACGTGCACGACTTGCTACCAATCACTGATCAAATAGAAGGATGCGTGTTTCGTTCCTTTTTTCTAAAGTAAGTAAAATGGTCTAGACATAGAATTGCTAAATAAATAAAAGGAGTAAACTTTGGCTATTATTCTATTGATCTTAAAAGCCTCAATGGCATTATCAATATGCAGATACGTTCAATTTTGTGTACACGCTCGACTCCCTTGGAGAGTCTCGTGTTGTGTCTTCTTGAAGCGAATTGCGAACTACAATAACATTGCTCAGATGCGTAGCGAGGATTTTGTTCTAGAGTGGGTTGCAGAACGTATATCCCACTGGCGCCAAGGGCAACGCCAGACTCTCAAGTCCTATGGCAGGTATGTAGCCTAGGGCGGAAATGGACAGGGATTGGCGTCTCCAGAGGTTTTTCGCTTCCTAGAAAATTGAAAGTTACTATTGCCAAGTTCAATGCATTTTAACATATCTAGCCGCCTAAAAATATTTCGCCCACTGTTACTCATCTGAGTCCAAGGGTATTCCTCAGGACCCCTAGATGATTGACTGACAGGGTTAACGTCACCCGAATAACCGCAAAAAGGTGATTTGGGGCGTTATGTTTTCTAACTTGAGTAGGGGGTGGCTGAAAACCTCAAACCCTCCCCGTGGCAGCGATCCTGATCTTGCTGGAGATTGAAAGGTTATGACTACTTTTTTGCGAGGAAAATATTAGGTAAAGAAGTACATGAGAAAGGATCTCTGTGAAGGCGGAGAAACCATTCGTCTCTTCAAGAACTTTCGTCCGGCTTTCATTACCAATTCTGTTATCGTAAAACGGAGGAATTAAGTGTCATGCTGTATCCTCCAGCAAGTATTCCCAAAAAAGTTTTAACATAATCAATCTATCCTCAAACCGAGGATGAGGGACCTCGAGAAGTATGAGGAAACAGATGAAAAACATCCGTTGAGAAATTTAGGAAGACGAAGACAAAATTTGTCTTCTTTGAAAGCTCTCTGTTATCGCCAGAAGTCCACAACTGCTGTATCCATCATTACAGACAGGCAATTAGGAAAACATTTAAAAAGAACAAAGGAAGAATGAAAGCATGTTTTGAAGCTTTGAGCTTAAGAAAATTAATTTCCGATTTACAACATAGCTCCCGTGGATTCATTAAACTGTCTTCTGTTCGGTTATCTTCTTCTCTTCTTTGTTTCTCTAAGATAAAAGATAAACCTTAACACGACGTACAAAGTCTGATTTATGGCAAAGTTGTCTCGAAAACTGCAAGTATCGATTTGTTCTACCGTAAAGTTAATGTACACCAACAAAACAATTTGATTAATGTCGAGTGTATCATTAATGTGCGTTATCACGTGATAAATAAACCGGAAATGACAGTTGACTTCTTCTGGTTAGGGTTTTATGGATTAACAATTACACATAAAAGCAGCAAACAACACTCTTCCTGCTTTTAGTAAGTCCAAAATGTCACCACAGAAACACAAAATGGACAATTATATGTACCTACTAAATTTCAGACAGACCTACTGATTTTGTCTACAATAACCTACAATTAATTAACGAACATTCAATACTACAGGAATCAAATTAACAAGTTTCATTACTTGGTGAATCATTTTCTCAGTGAAATAAAATCAATCTTATGTCACAATAATGTTTACATCAAAGAAAACGAGAAAACTACAAAGAAGCTGTACGATTACAGAACCACCCAGTAGTGGTCGATGGTCGGTCAAACCTCTTCAGAAAAGAAAATTTTGCCCAGGCCAAATCTTCAACATAAAATAACTTTAAAGTTGCGAGAATGCTGCGATAGTTGTCAATATTATCGCCATTAGACAATACCTTTCTCGTACGGTAAGTCGTTATTAACGCGTTAACATTCATAATTTTTAATGAAACCTGACAAATAGTACCCCGAGTTACGTTCAAACAGCAAGTAGGCTTTTCCCGTTATGCATTGTGGTTATAAGCATGTCTGAAATTATGATGTGGCTCCTTTACTTGATTAAAATATTGCTACAAGTCGGAAGTTGTGAAAGTTTGTGGCTCCGTGTTAGCACGCAAGTAACCATACCTTCTAATGGATCAAATTGGAACTATTCATTTGAGCTTGTTACAATTTGTTTTTTATTATGCGAATATGCCTTAAGCAGCGTCGAAGCAGGGGATGGGGTGAGGTGCAACGTGGGGGTACTGAGGGGTGAGGTGGGGCATAGAGGTAGGGGTAAAGTGGGCGGGTGCGGGTGGGGAGGTAATCCCTATGACTCAAGTGACCCAATTATGCCTGAAATCATCTGTTACGAGGGAAAGTCTATTCCTTCATTCCCCCCAACCTGACCTGCGATCTTCCATACAAGGAAACGTCCTGAGGCGAGCCCTTGGACCCTATGACCATAGTGCGGGTTAGCGGCCCGGCATTGTCTCTGACGCAAATGGATCGGCGTGGTCTAAATCGCTGAGCATTTGACTTTGAAAAAACCGGTTTACAGCTGTTGAATGTTTCTGTGTTTGCGTTAGTATAAGGAGGCCTATGCGTTACTGCAAATATATGTTGTTGTTTGTATAATTGACATATGTGGTACAGATTGTTAACGATTGATCTCTGTAGTTTTGAAAGGTTTCCTACGCTCCGAAACCTTTGATAATCCTGAAAAACTTTGCTTGTCATCTGCTAAACACCCTTTTGAAGGATCTGTCTCCGGTGTAATTGCACCCGCCAGTCTATTTTCAATTACATAAATGTTGT
>WURT03661020.1:36679-53707 GCA_009936505.3 Holothuria glaberrima
CTGTTAAAAGCAAAGAAGAAATATAGGAATAAAAAACACTCGCCTTCAATCAAAATTTTGATTTTTGTATTATTATGGAAATATGCAAAATGAGAGAAGAATAAGTTTGTTTTGAATATGACTATTTCTTTAAAATTCAAAGTGATAGTATAGTGCATGAGGAAAGTGAAAAATATTAATGAAGACTCATGATGAGAACTTTGAAATTTTATGAGGGATATTTGCGTCCAGTAAATTAGTTTGAAGTCAGATTCTTTTTACTCACTTGATCTACTTCAGATCAGTTTCTACAGTTGAGTGGATTATTTAATATCAAATTTACCAGTCCCCTTGTATTATTAAACAGTAATATGATTTAATCTCTATTTACTTGCAGCATCAAGCTTACACGTTATCTCAGATACATCCTTTACGTTTGAAGTGTTTGTACGTCCAATTTATGTAACTTAAACAGAAAATACTGTCAGGCGCGTAGCCAGGAATTTGTCAAGGGGGGGGGGGCGAAGTGGAAGTTTTTGCGAGGGAACGAAGCGACCGAGCGCGCTTGCACGCGAGGGGGAGAGTGTAGGAGGGGGCAGCCCCCTACCACTAGATACCATGTGTGCCTGATATGGTAGGCCTACATCTTGTCCCCTTACGGTATCGGGAGGTTAGCGAGTATGCTGTTAGTGCCCCCATGGGCTGGCGCGGAGCGCGAGAAAATTTTGGCCCAAAATGCCTCCCAGATCGCTGGAAATGGCACTTCCTAGGCCTATCTACCGCATATAAATAGGTGAAACACTAGTAATATTGTAAAAAAAAAATACAAAAATTTTGCTCAAAGTGGGGTGGGGGGGGGGCTGCCCTCCCGTCTCCTTGGCTACGCGCCTGATTACTGTTGTGGTACAGACATTTTCATGTCTTTAAAATAGGGGTGGAGAACTATTACGCATCATGCCATTCTTTGTTGATCAAATCATTTGAGGGTCAAGCAAAGTCCTCAAATGCTTGTCAGCTCCCAGTGCATATTATCATGCGCTTAGTTTGTAATGAATTTGGCTGTTATACTTGTAGTAAGTAGTAGTACATAGGGGCTTCTTGGATCTGGCATGGCACGGTTAAACATGCCACAACCGAAGACTTGGTGGAGACCTTTCTCTTCTCAGGCCGTAGCGAAGGGGATGTGGGGGTGTCACATCCCCTTAATATTTGGTCGCCGTCGGCAAATTTTCGATCTGTCGGCAAAAAGGGGAGAGGGGAAGGAAGAAAGAGGAAAAGAGGAGAGGAGGAAAAGAAGAGAGAAGATGGGAAATGAAAGGGGGAGGAAGGGAGTGAAAGGGAAGACGGAGAATGGAAAGAAAAAAAGAGAAAGAGAACGGTAGCGCGCGGCCAGTCTGTTATCGGCTACTCGATTTTCGTCTCTTGCCGTCGGCAAATTGATCACGCATGTGACGGCAGTATCAACGGCCGTCGGTGTAATTGGACGAGTGATCGAGTCCGTAGGCAACTCGGGAAAGAAAGGAAATTAAAGACTTCCGTATAGGCGCGCTATTTCGGGTCATATGACATTCTTGAAAAACCACTCCCTGGACATTATTCCTCACTTTTATCATCACCATGGGATCAGCAACACCCGATTACCCATGGAGAGGGTAGGCTATCCTTAGCCCGTTTTCTAAATCCTAACCTTGACTTCAAACCATAGGCGTAGGAAGCAGGGGCTGTGGAGCCGAACTATGCTTCCGCCCCTCTAGATCCAAGTAAGAAATGTCAAAAATTTGCATTCATTTGACAAAAAATGTGTCCAACATGATGCACCAAATTGCACATAAGGACCTTCAAATATCCAAAAAATTTCCAAAGGGGAGGGATACACCCCCTTATACACCTCCCCCGGGACGGCAATCCGAACATGGTCCAGTACCTCAGTCTCGAACAGCTTTCTACGCCTATGCTTCAAACACACTTGAAAAAATGAGCAAAAAATAATGCGCAACGCGGGTGTGTTCCCTTTACTGCAAACTCAGCCGTTCAAATTTTGAACATTAAAATATAACAGATACAGAACTCATCCGGGCGTGTAAAGCATATTTTGAAAGCTATTGTTAAAATTCTGAACACTTTTTCTCCATTTTTGAACGCCGAACGCCTTTTAGAACACTTACCGTATTTGAATGCCTGACGCGTCTTGTGTTCAAATGCCGAACGCATAGTGTTGTTCAAATGCCGAACGTCAGGTTCAGCTCCTGAAGTATAGTGGCATGACGAGGAATAGCCTCAAACATTAAAATTATTAGGAATCTTTGCTTTGGATAATGTATTATGAACCAAAATATACCTATCCCTAGATTTATTCTTTTACCCAAAGATATGCTAAACCATAAGAGCTTCCGGGGGCTTTGCCCCCTGGACCCCCAATAGGGGTCCTAAGGCGGGACCCTGAACCCCAACCGCGTAAAAGGATGGTGGCCTGACAAAAGGAATAGCCTAATACATTAAAATTATTGGGAATCTTTGCATTTGATGATGCATTATGAACCAAAATATAACCATCCTGAGACTTAATTTTTCACCCAGAGATATGTTACAACGTAAGAGCTTCCGGGGGCTTCGCCCCCTGGACCCACACCCCCTGGTGCCTTAAGGAGGGCCTCTGGGCCCAAACGGCTTAAAAGTATAGAGGCCTGACGAGAGGAAAAGCCTAATACATTAAAATTATGGGGAATCTTTGCATCTGATGATGCATTATGAACCAAAATATATCCATCCTGAGACTTTATTTTTCACTCAGAGATACGCTGAAACTTCTGGGAGCTTTAGCCCCCCGGGCCCCCACCGGGGCTTTGCCTCTTGACCCCACCAGGGGCCCTAAGGCGTGACCCTGGACCCCACCCGCTAAATCTCGCTCTTCGCATTTGTTTTCGCGCATTAACAGATCTGTCGGCAAACGGCATAATCTCTACACCCCCAAAGATAACACCTTCGCTGCACACCTGTTCCCCAGAAAAAATTTGTGATACAGGTATCTCTTTTATGCAAATTCCAAGGTTCTGTGGGCCTTTACAATATAATCAGGACAATTGAATTTCTTTTCATTTTCACTATTTTGTTTTTTGGGTTTTTTTTTGGGGGGGGGGTTTAGAAATCTCAAGGGGGACTCCCCCTTGTTCCCTGCATGCTACGGTCCTGGTGGGTGTACTTCATCTTAGTTTTTGACCGTGTGAATAATACTCTAAGTCCCATCTTTCTAAGGGCTAGAATGACGACTAATTTAGTGGGATACAGTCTCAACTATTAACCGGTAGACCAAGTTCATCGTTGCAAGACGGCTCGTTCCCACCCTGATTCAAAAGTTACGAATCAACTTATAGAGAGGTTCTTCACTGACGTCACAAATGCATGTGACAACAGTGGAGTCCGCCATACTGGACGTCAAACTCATCGCGCGCAGCACGTACTCTGTATACAAATGTATTGTTCCAAGGTTTGTAAAGAATTTTTCCCTGATGATGATGAAAGTTTGTTACATAATAGTCACGAAAAATCGTAGGCCCTACAGTTTTACTATCGATTTCCAACAGATATACAACTTAGAGCAAGACTGGTTACTGGAATTCTTCGTAAGAAATATTGAACTCTGGAGTTTATACACTAGTTTGCGCAGTGGTCACTTCATATCCAGTGAGAGTCTAAAGATATAATGATTGTAATATGCATTTAAGCCTAACACTGCAAGGAGACTTACATTTATACGAACGTACAATCGTCTCCTCACAGTTTAATGAAGAAAATGTCTTTGAAAATAAGGAACAAAACATTCTACACTGTGACTTATACTATGTGTACACAGTGTAGTTCTTGCGCGCGCACGTAATTTGACGTCCAAAATGGCGGAACAAGTAAAACCGGGCCCATTATGACGTCACATGAAGAACCTCTATTGAAGATAGCTATACTTTAAGATATGACTGGGCGACATAAAGAAAATTCATATCGATATACCGCGATAATATCACCAAACTTTTCGCGATATATGATGTATCGCCAAACGGATAAATCTATTGTAGACAAGGCTAAATCTGCCTGAAATATGCCTAAAAAGATTCTACACCTAATTTTCTAAATAAGGACGAAATCCATTTATGAATACTGAAATTATAAACACTGTTTCATTTTCTAAATTTCAGTTATCGAAATTTTCAGTCCCTAAAAAGTCGAAGCTGTTTTCTTTAGCAAATTAAAAACCAGTTCATGTTGATCTTATTGAAAAGGAAGGGCAAAAGTTTGAATGATAATTTCGTGGAATATGAAGTGTAAAGAAAGTAGGAATAAAAGACAAAAAGAAAACAAATTTTTTGTATCGTCATATCGTGATAAGGAGTATTTCATATCGGGATATGAACTTCTTGAAAAGATTTATCGATATATATATATATATATATAAATATAAGGAAAGAAAACACAGCGATGAGTTTGAAATCCATGGTGGATTTAATACAGACGCCAATATTTCGTAAGAAACACCTTACATCGTCAAGGTGAAAATAGCAAACTGACAACACAACCAGAGACGATAAAGGTAGTAGAGCATGGATTTCAAACTCATCGCTGTGTTTTCTTTCCTTATTAGTATATGGACCTCTCCGATTTTTCTATATGTATATATATATATGCATATATATACATATATATATATATATCGTGTATCGCCGAACCCTTCTTTGAGACGTGTTTACCCTGCGAGCGTCTAATCTACCAGCTTAGAGCATCCACAAGAGAGTACTAACTTTCCTGTCTTTGGCAGACCTGGACTACAAATTCGTTTTTCTTTGCTCTGATGTTGTAGTTAAAATATTAAGAGTAACTCAGCGTTAATTCGGTCACGTTGACACCTTGATGATACAGATTGTTCAAAAGTAGCTTCCCAAGGGGAAGGGTGGTGAAAATAAAATCTAAATAAAATGATGTAAAAGCTTTAAAGCCTCAACTTCTTAAACCTGAAAGATAAAGATATTTGAATCTGATTACAGTTAAATCAGCCCTCAGATCGTCCCCCAAAGGACCCTAGAGTGTTTTTACTAGGAGGTAAGTAACAGCTTGATCAAAAGAGAGTGTCAGCATCTCGGATGGAGAATTACACTTTGGAAATCTGGAAAGAATGAAAGAATATCGTTGAATAGGTTGCATCCTGGGTCACCTCACCTTTTAGTTTGCATGGGCTTATGAGGAGGGAGCTTTTTCTATACTGTATCAATACGACGCATTCAGAAAATAGCTCAAATTATTATTGAACCACTCAGTCTACCAAAAGCTCTGGAAAAAGTCTTTACAAAATAGAGGTAAATAAATAAAGACATAAATTAAAAACAAGAATTACATGACTTATGTAGATGCATCATTTGAAAATTGGATAGTATAGGTGCACGAATTATATCATATCCACCAAAAGGTTAACCAACTATCTTATTTGAATTGCCTATTATTTTTTACTATAAATCATGGTTTTAAATTTATGAAAACTTGCTGTACTAAAAATAAAAAATTCCCCTTTACTTTGATATTGATATTATTGATATTTATTTATTCAGCCAATTGTAAAAATACAATGGAAATTGTAAGTCAAAAAAGTTAACAAGATTAGTAGATCCATGCTTTGGGC
The DNA here is from genome assembly GCA_009936505.3 of Holothuria glaberrima. Taxonomy (NCBI): domain Eukaryota; kingdom Metazoa; phylum Echinodermata; class Holothuroidea; order Aspidochirotida; family Holothuriidae; genus Holothuria; species Holothuria glaberrima. The sequence goes on from WURT03661020.1 coordinate 42,318, forward strand.
ACTGATGCTGTTTAGCCTACGAACATGTAGAAAATTTCCACCACCCAAAAGTAACAAATTACCAGAACATAGCCAAAACGATATATTTGCTTTCTATGTATTTTAATGCTTGTTTGTTAAAAATCGATCTAGCCACCAATAAATTGCATCTCTTGAAGGCGTCTACAAAGTAAACTTTGTATAAAAGTGCCAATGTGTTATAACGAGTCATGACTCGAGTCACTAACTTTCAAAAGGAAAATGACTCGAGCAATTGTGTCATAATTTTCCTCATAGAAATAATACAATGATCGAGTCACAGTGAAAGTAGTAAATGACTCGAATCTACTAAAAATTAAGTGGCTCTTCACAACTCCGAAACTGCACATCAGAGCTGCATATTTCGAACTCAACAAATGCCATGATCGGAGGAGAGGCTTGACGTCTTCCCTCCCTATTAATGTAACTGTTACTTTCCTATAGTTTTGCTTATGGGTGCACAATAAAGGTGAAGTAGTGGTGTGGAAGACACAATAATATTGATTGAGACGAACATCTTCCACAGAAATCCATTTAAGAGGTCCGTGCCATTGCAATAGCCTTTAGGTCATGAGGTTGACAACACGTTGTACTCCACTTAATAGATTAGTGGGATTTGAAAAACAGCTATTTAAGGGCGGTCAATACGGCATGTTCGGTTGATCTGGCAAATTCCTCTGCATCAGTGAAAAACAAAATAATATTCTCCTTCGTCTGCTACGGCCTTGAGGCACTGTCATACTACGATTTAATTTGTGTAGACAAAGTTTGAAAAACTGTGAGTATGACCCATTTTCTGGTACTGAAGATGTATTGTAATGCAGGTCTACAATCCTCGACAAAAATGATGGGACAAAGGAGCAAAACAAGCAAAGGTAAAATCACCATTGCCCTGTCTGCATCCCCATCCCAATTTACCCTGTTCAATGTTGTGTCAGCCCAATGTGTTCCGAGACTTTAACATTGATACGGGGAGTTGGTTTGTCCCATGTACTTTTGTCGAGGATTGCAATCCTCGACAAAAATGATGGGGCAAAGGAGCAAAATAAGAAAAGGTAAGATTACCATCCCCTTGTTTGCATCCCCATTCCCCTGTTGAATGTTGCGTCATCCCAATGTGTTCTGAGACTTCAACATTGATACGGGGAGTGGGGTTTGTCCCATGTACTTTTGTCAAGGATTGTAGGTTAGTTACGTTAGGACATAGACTAAATAGTTCGAACCTACCAGCGTAGAGAAAAAGATACAATTTTCTCTGCAAGTGTGACGCGTTTCCGTGTAATAGATTTGTTTAAGTTGAAGTGGTTTAGCAGGCTATTCAAGGACAACGAACAAAATACTCTTTTTAGTCACCTTTCTAAGTGTTCAGAAAAACCAAAAATCGAAATAATGTTATCACAAAGACTACAGTAAAAGTTTCCTTTGTTCTTCATTTTGTCTTGTTTTGACTCTTACTTTGTACATTTTTAAGGATGTTGATCGATTAGAGTTTCGGACTCATCCCTATAAGTCACAAACAACCGTCTAGGTTAGTGTTGTAAATATGTTTCCGTCAAGAAAGATAACACTCACGTTTTTACCCTCTTAACCTAAAACAAATCTATGACAAAAAGGAGTCAATTTTCTAATGATGGTTAAAGAAAAACCAAGCCAATGAACGCGACCTCAACTGCATCATTAAGCAGCAATTGGTTTGTAAGAATCTGTGTCAGTTTTCTCTTGAAATTTGACGGAAACGTCAGTAATTGTCTCCAATTAACATTACGAAACACGAACATGTCTTTGACTTTACAATTTTGCTGTCTATTTTTGAAAAGGGTATATTTTCTGCTTACAAATGATGTTTTCCGATTTGGGAATGGAGACAAGTGGGTTTTATGATGCAATGTTTCTGCGATCAGGAAGCTCATGCTCTTGTCATCTGGGCCTCGCCATGTTTTTAGGTAAATAGGGCTTCGTAGACATATTCTGAGGTTTCTGACCCAAAATAACTTTTAAAGAGAAACAGTAGATTAAAATGGAAGTCAAAAGACATTTTTTTAGAAAAGCACTCAGATTGGTTGGATTGACATAATAAGAACATCGAATGACACACGAAGCTTCCTAACCCCTTTTCGTTTCCGTTTCTAAACGGCTCTGGGATCAATATGAAAAGAAGCTGTCCTTTAGTTGTCTTGGATATGAGATAATTTGAGAGTATGTTCGTCAGATCATTCTCAGAATATGAGTGGATCGTGCCGAACTTTTTCTATACTAGAGCGGAAAGGGACATGAGCTCCAGTTTTTATCTTATGCACGCATTGTCACTCGTAGTTTGAAAAACATTTGAGTTTGAAAAACATTTGACGAAGAGACCAAATATAAATATTGATCATTTGAATACAAAAACGAAACAAAATCAAGTTCGTGTAAATCATGGAATATCTGAGTGGCTGAACTATCTCATATTGCATACAGATTAGACTAACATAACTTCATCACGTATAAACATTACACACAATATCACCAATTCAGACATGGTCGGCGTCGCTCGGCGCCAATTTGTTAAAAAAGAGAGAAAATAAACATATAATGCTCAATAGTTTTGCATAGCTTGGGAGAAGAACTCGAACCCTTCAAATAGATACAAAGGTTACATTGCTTCCCGTCTAGCCTCGTCAATTACCGTGTTTTTATATTTAGAGGCAATTTCGAAAGAAACAGATTCTACTTCTTTATGTTGCAAGAGATCATTTAAGATTTTTGAGGAGTATTTCTATTTTAATATTTCGATGCAACTTTATAGTCATTTTTGTAGTGTAGTCTGATCGATGTTTATTGCCAAAAGCAGGTTTGATGTATAACGAGGAAAACTTAAAGGAAATTCGATCCAGAGAAAGTTAAGAAAAACGACACATTGGTACCCGCTTCTAGGAGACATGCAACACTTTTTATATGCAGTCTGTCTTAGCATAAGTTCAACAACTTTACAGTATTGAGATTTTTTGCATGCCTACTCGAAACCTTTTGATCATTTGTTCCATGGCATACAAATGATCAAACCTCTGAAAGAGTGCATGTTAATGTATACTTAAAGACTATTGAGTTGCGGAAATGTAATTCATGACTTTCCTGGGTTCAATGTTAGAATAGATGAAAGAATGGTGACTATATTCACATCGGTAAGTGTTATATAGACAAAAATGACTGTAAAAATGTATAGGTGACTTCTTGTCGTGTATTGGAATACACTATAACCCTATTACTCACCATAGGGACCAATCCCCACCTACTCGCTCCACCCAAACTACTTGAGAGAGAATGACCTACCCAAGATACCCTTCGAATACTTGACTGTAGCTTATGTTTGTCTTTTCCGGGTAAAAGTCTGTTAGTCCTCTCTCCACTTAAAGTAGGCATGACACGGCCAAAATAACTTTAGTGTATTGCAGGATTGGTTACAGTATTGTATAAATATTATTTCATACGCAATTAAAACCCGTGCAATTCGGCATAAATGGTATTTGAAGAAAATGCACGAAAATTCCAATAGGAGACTTTAATCATTGCTAACTGCACCCAGGGAACTATGGGAACTGGGATTATAAACAATACAGTTGTGACGTAACGCTATTGTTTATACTCCCAGTTCCCACGATTCCTTGAATGCATATAGCAATGATAAATGTCTCCTATTTCGAAAAATGCCCCAACAGGTCACCTGACTGTTATGACGCCATTGGCGGCACAAACACTGCGGAATAGAACGACGCGTATCTAGATGTGAAACTAGTATACCTTACGCTGACGAATAGTTATCTTAGCAAATTCATGAAAAGGCACTTACATCACAGTAGACCTTATTCATATAATGTGCTCCCTCCTTTGGAGGAAAAGCGCGTATCGTTGCTAGTTACTCCAACAAATGCAGACAGCTGATTTGTCAACCAATCATATACGCGCGTAATTCAACTACACGTGCGTGCAAATCCACACCGATTCGTGTACGTGTGCTTCATTGTTTCCCTCCAAATTGACGTCAGTGTGACGTCAATGCATAAGGTCTATACCCGCTCAGCATACAGAGCACAAAGCGCGAACTGCGCTGGGGACTTCGAAGCACATCATTGGCCAATATGCACGCGTGCATATAAGGGCGCTTGTTTTAATTAGTTCCCTACATAAACTTCAGACGTGTTTTTGTGCACAAAGAACGCGGTCGGCGCGCTGTACATAACAGCTATGCAAATGTATGGACTGTCCATAACAAGTGCTCCTACAGTTGGGCTGTTCAGTGACGAGGCGACGGTGCAAGTTATTGCTAATGCGATGAAGTCACGGCGCAACTACGCATCATTCACAATCTGGTCACTGGTCACACGCGCTGCTGTAGTATCATAGCACAGGTGTTTGCAATGATGTACCAGGTAACGCGTGTTAGCATGCACATGATTCTGTGTGTGTAGAACGATGAGTGACCTGCCTACAGTAGTGTTGCTAACCGTGCCTCCAATGACGTCACGTCTTGAGACGCGCTCACATACATTTTTTTGCCTTCGGATTTCAGATGGGCTGAACCTGGCCTGTGTTTGGGAATTGACATGGTCGTATTCCGGTATATATGGACGTAGTTTAGTCAGGAAAACATTCGTTTTATTCCAAACTGTACCCAAAGCTTACTTACTGAGAAACTTACTTTGGCCGTGTCATACCCCCTTTAAGTTAGAACAGCGAGCTGGAAGACTCATCAGGATAGACAATCTGTGATAAATGAAAACCAACCTTCAACTTCGTAAACTTCTCAAGGCTACTGTGCAATCAAAATACAAAATTAGTTGACCAATAGCAAAACTGATTATGAACCAGGTATGCTATGCCATACAACAAGCAAACCCATAGTTTATGGCCTTTTATTCCATGTACCATGTTCATTAAAACATTATCAAGATAAAGTAAAAGTCAGTCTATTGTCAGGGTTGTATTTATTGTAAACTGTCGGATACGGAATAACTGTAGAATACGGCATTAGTGACCTTCATAGCACATCTGAATCATGTAGACAAGAACCTTTTGTAACCTAATGGGCCAGCGGTGATTATTTTCATATCTAATAAATTTAGAACAATATCATATTTGCATAAAAATGCATTTTTGCATTTGACAGTTTTATACCACCACATAACTCTTCCGGGCAAATGTAAACGACAAATGAAAAGTCGTATTTCAGAGTATTGCTAAGCTTTTTGATCTAGAAACACAAATAAGTGAATAAATCAGAGAAAATTTGAGTCAGTAAACCCCTTTCTGGTAGCTACAGGTTAGATATCGATTCGTTTTTGTGGAAGTGTTTAGAAGAACGAAAGTCTCGTTTTAGTTATCGTGCTTTTATTTTCTGGATCATCAGATAAAAGACTTAGCCTACAAGTCAAGCGTGAAGGATTCAGGTTGCTAGATGAATCGATATCTCTCAAAAGCTGAAATAGTTTGGTTAGTGAAGTGGAAAAGATGTGTTGGAAGAGTGACCCATACTCTATTATAAATAGCTATTATATATAGGTTTAGTAGAAGGATTTCTTTGGTTCAAAATCTGAATCTACATGACGTCAATTCATATTTTACTTCCTTCTGTCAGATTATCGAAAACGTGATTTCAATAGCAGAAAATAGTTCATAGCAAAATCATTTGTTTGATATCACAACAACAAAGGGTCTAGTAAGATTTTCAAGATGGGGGTTGGGGAAGGGGGATGAGTTAGAAGGGCTAATATGTGACAGTCTAAGGGGAGCGTGCCAACAAAATTTTGTTGAAATTGCGTTCACGATTTCTCTGTAGGGCATTTCGCTGGCCTCGCTCATTCATCTTAACAGCTCCTTTATTCTGGGATCTCTTGTTTGGGAAATTTGGATATTCAAAAAATAAATTATTTGTGATAAATGTCTGTGATAGGAGTATGTTCGAGAAAAGAAAAACTAAATCGCAAAACTACCTTCAAGTAACATTCAATGCACACAACACAGACTGCTTAAAGCTAATTTGAACTTTTCCAGAAATAGCCTGACTCGTTTGACTTAAGGAACGACAATGTGGATAGTTACTTTTCTTAAATTGTGCGTCCAGTGCACATTTTTAGATTAAGATGCATTGCAACTTACAAACACCACGGGAATTATTTTTGATTAACGGAACAATCAGTCACTTTAAATGTATACACACCATTCTAACCACTGATGAAACAATAATTTGAGTAAAAGAATACTTGTTCTGTTGTGAATCTATTACATCTCAACTGTTTGCTCAAAGTTCACTTTTGGAACAAGAAGTAACACATTGAGCTGTCATTATCTTTTTAAGAGCATGAGAGCAGGTAAATCTTTACCAGCAATTGTAGATAATGTTCCATTTTTAGTCGTGAATAAAAAGAATAAAAATTGCCTAAAAGCTTTTCATTATCAGCAAGAAATATGATGATGTTGACCAGGTTGGAAAGTTACCCTATAAAATAGATAAAATATTAAACTTTGTGTCTTCGCTACTGTCACTTCGTGCTGTTTGATAAAATTGCTTCTATTAGAAAACAAAAGAATGATGACAGACCTGGGTAATTATTTCAGTCTGTTTCTCATCAAATGAAAATTTATGTACGTTTTAAACAGCTCTTGCTCTTAAGAACGCTAAGATCTCCCAAACACAGAAAACGTGATTTTCCTTTAGACATTTGAAATAAATTGGGAAGATTTGTAAAAGCTCATCTGAAGAGATTCGTGCTCCCTAGACCTTTCGGAAAATTTATTTAATTCTTTTTGTCATGTTCTGAATCCAATTGCCATTTGCTTTGACGTGAAGATACTCTCCGCAAATAGAAAGGAAAAAAAAGTGTTTACACAGGGTCTTAAAATGTAAACATTGTATATTGATGAATATTTTCATTACTTAAGAGAGCATTTTGCTGTCAAAGCGATGTTGGTACTTACTTTCCAGCTTATAATGAATAACAGAGATGCAGCTTTTGGAATCTTTTACACGTTAACATGAATTAATAACACTAAAAAATGTGTGTGAATGTGATCTTAGAGAGTAGTCGAGACATGTAGAATGATTTTCAGTCATTTGATTTTTCTTAACAGTTCAAAAGATCTACATAGACAACGTACTAAAGGCGAAGAGGTGGTGCGGTGGGGGAACGGAGGCGAGTCGTGTTAAGATGAATTAGGGCGATAGTAACTTAAGCTTTTTAAGGTGACACAGATTTCAAGGAAAACCACAATTTTCTGAGGGCCGGCACTTACAAAATAATTGTGTGGCAAAAGTTCCAATACCACATGTGAAGTACTGTGTCAAACTGTGGAAAACTACGTTGGGGTGTGAAGAGTCGTGAAGTTTCTGTGGTATGAGGTAGTGTGTGGAAACCAAAAACCACGTTTTGACACAGGTAACATGTGGTAAACTGGGGTAAAGTAGGTAAAGTGTGGACGTGTGGACAGGTGTGGTGCTAAGTAAAGTAAATTCAATAATTTGATTTCTTCTACTGGCCTTTCTGGTCACACTCAGCCCTGGTTTTCCACATATGTCAACTTGACTAGCGTTCCCCATTTTGACCCAGATTTTCAGGTGTGACAATCATGCAGGGAAAAGCCTGGTATGGTGTTTCAGATTGGTTCCAATACCTCATATGCCGCCACTCATGACCACACTTTCTTCCTCGTGCATTTTCATATGCCCTGCCACGTGTGATTACGCATGTTCACGTGTGGCATGCCACACTTTTTTTGTTACGATTACTGTGATGAATTTAATAATTTTCTATGATTGAAATCATCATACTTTATTGTAACTAAACTCATCTTTTAAGGCATTATTAGTGTCACCGTCCTTGTTATCCCATCTTCATAGTCATAACGTTTATGACAGTTAGTGACATGTTGGAGACGTATGTAACATGATTATGACGCGTTTATCAGTTATGACATGTCCATGACGTGATGAATAACACATTTGTAACATTTATGAAATCTTTAAAAATTATGATTTGCCTGTGACATGTAACAGCTTGTTTATAACATGTTATGACATATTGATTACATGTCTATTAAAAAAATTATAACATGTCTATGACATTTTATGGCATGTTTATGGAAAATGTACGATATGTGTCGTGCTTATGACATGTTTATTACCTGCTTATGATATGCTTAGAGTGATGACATGTCTATCACATGTAAGGGAACGTATATGGCGTTATTATAACAAACTGACATGCCACTCAAGCTTATGGCATGTTTATATCAACTGTATTACATTTACATGGTCCGTATGAATATTATCATCGTTTTCATCTCTGTCGTCATACCATTGACATATCTTTCTCCGTCTTCGTCGACATCGTCATCGTTATCGTCACGTTACCGTCATTAGTATCTGTGTCTTGCCATTGTTGTAAAATGTTGAGTTCAACTACAGTCGTCGTAGTTTTTCTAATTGAGACCAAAAAATAATAATTTGTATGGTATATGCAACTATTACACGCTCCGTGTTGCACAAAATGGATACTCCACTTGTCCTATGACGAACAGTTTACCCCTTTTTACTCAAAACAGTAACCGGAGGTGAATATTTTGTTTGTTAAGAAGAACATTGTTTTCTACTCTGTATTGCCTTTCCCGGTTCAAGGGCATCTAAGTATGAGAAAGTGAATTCATATAACTCTTGATAAGAATTCGTCAGAAACCACTCACTACAACCCAGTAATAACGTCATCACGCAGAATGAAATCTTTTCCTCCCCCTCCTTCCCTCCCAACCTCCTTCCCTCCCAACCTCCTTCCCTCCCTCCCTCCCTCCCTCCCTTCTTCCCTCCGTCCCTCCCTCCGTCCGTCCGCCCGACCATCCGTAAGTGTATCCGACAGTCAGTGACTCTATATGTTCAATCAAATCAGTAAATTCACTCCACGTAAAGTTGAAGTAGTTTTGTTGAAATGTTCCGAACCATACAATATGCCATACAATATGCATTAGTTTAATCTGGTATATTATACCATGGAGATGAGTGTAATGATTCAGTTAGCCAATTTTAAATGTTTCACACATTCTTTAGGAACATTGTGCATTATAGAGAATTGAGCTACAGAACTTGAGAATATGTGCGTAAAATTTTAGCCGAAGAAACTGGAGTGAAATACACAACACAGCTACTAGCAGACGCAATTGTTTTATAGACCCCAATCAACTTGGTAGACAGTGGTTTCAATGAACATTGTGTACGGTATACTACAGGGAAAACAAACAATGTTATTGCAGTGAGGAATCGTTAGCCATCCGGCTTTTCCCCACCTTACATTTTACATGAAATTAATTTTGCGGTATACTAGGCAATGTGTGTCTGGGAATATTCAACCCCAATCTACTCACAAGCAGTGGTTAAGTTTCAGATGTAATCTGTAAGGTTAGCTAAAAATTTCCAATGTTGTTTCCAATTATCCGCATAAATCTGAAATGTTTGGTTGACTTTTTGTACCTAATTAAAATAAAAGTTGCCTTTTTAATGTCCAATATCTAGGCAATCAAGGCGCAGTACCATACCTAGTCAAGTGGAAGGACACTAAGTACTGTGGTAAGGTTGGTGAAATATGATATAAGCCGTACAGGGGCTGAACTATATCTGCCTTCATCTTTTCAAAGATACAAACCACACTATAGAAAAATTTTATGATGCATCTAACTTGTAAAGTTGGTCCTCACCTACATTACCTCTCTAATGAGTCTGGAACCGCATTCACAAAGAATGTTTGCGCACAAGATTGCTTAAGTCACGCTTACGCAGCGTATCTTGCTTAGTCGGTGTTCACGACGAAAGTGAAAAGGTGTGTAAATGTAGTGGCTGCCCAAGTTAACGAAAGCTTCAGAGTTGTCTTAAGACAAACAGACGTACAGAAACACATATAAAGTTAGTTAGATGACATTTTACGGCTCATACAAAGGAATGCTATTTTGCCCCGTGTAGGATTGACGTCGGTTAGCAGACTATGTACGTCCTTCGAACAATAGCAGCCGATGCGATTGGCTGAAAATAAGGCAGGATGTGAGTAAAATGCAGTTGCATGAATTGGCTCAAGTACATTTCTTGCACTTAAACTTTTCTTAACGAACAGCATAAGTGTCTCATTTAAAGAAAGCCCTTACGCAGAGCGTAAGTATTTTGACAGACGCAAGAATTTGCGTAAGTGTGACTGCCACCCCTGGTTGCACTTTTGAATTGAACTGCACTCCTGCTGTTGTGGTTTGATGAATCTAGACCTACCCCAAAGATTCCTTTTGTTTTTGAGCTGACGTATTGGGTAATCACTTTTTTATTCGCCTTGCCGTAGTCGCATTATAGCTTTTCACCGTCACAAGTGGGGGTGAAATTGAACAGTCCCACAGTCATACAGTCAATAGTGAAGGCATCATATCACTAATTATTACCCCATTGACTTGTACACTATAGTCGGTAAATTGCTCTGCCCCCTTGATCCTTGTGGAAGTTCTCAACCTGGACACGATTCCCTTCTACTTTAAGCTCATAATGTGGGTGTTTATGGCATTTTCAACTTTTTACTTTATGGACATTGAGATATCGAGCAAGAAGGGCTTGAATAATAGGTGAATTTTCCTGGCCCTAATTAAAACTCAAAGACCGCACTCTTCAAAACGCTTAAACAGACAATCAGTCTCAAAGTTTGGATTATGGAACAATAAAACTTTGTACTTAAACGGCTTTAAATAACACTTAAGACTTATTTTCATTCTATTAAATGGAATGCTTCAATGCAAATTATCAATTGGTACCTCATTCCAACCTTCTGAAATGAGATTATAACATTTTTCTATATTATTTTGCTATTACTAAAGTTACGCAGTTGATCGGGACGCTGCTGTGTCTTCTAGTTTATCACTAGGACCTAATTTGGAACTTTTTAAGAATTACTCGTGATATTTATAAGCAGAACGAAGCACCTCCTGTATATAGAAAAGTGGACTACTTTGGGTTTACATGGAACTAGGACCGATTAAGGATGTTAATTACATGACGATGTGCTTTACTTTGCTTGTACCATGGCAGCAGAGAACGTAGCAATGCCGGGTATCTGCTTTCAGTTGGGCAAGGGTAGGGGCAGGCTTATGGGAGGGAATGAATGCCAGCTTGAACAAGAACAATGTATTGTGATAAGTCATTCAGGGTGTAGGCAGACAGAGGAAAAGATATCTGACATGGTAACATGCACCCACCCCCTCTGGCCACCCCCTAAAAATGTGTGAAAAATACAACGGTTTTGGAAAATTTGGACGACATTTTTTTTCTTCTTCCATTTTCGTCCTGCGTCTTTTGGAAGATTTTGGTATGAAAAATCACTGCTTTT
>WURT03661021.1:7703-24550 GCA_009936505.3 Holothuria glaberrima
AGAAAGCATGGATGCTTATCACACTTGGCATGTGGATGCATTATAGTTCAAAACAAGCGTTATTGATTTTGGTAAAGATGAATGGTCATCTGAGCCACAAGAGGTGGAAATACGAAATTCTTAGAAACTGCTTATAGACACAATATTTCAAGATAGGAATCATAGACAATCTTCAGACTTTGTATTTAACTTCAACATACAAAGGGGAAAAAACTATCAATTTCAAAGGAGTTAAACGGTCATTCGAGGTCATTGGCGGTCAAAAACCAAAATAACCTTGAGAAACATGGCATTTTAAGACAGGGATGATGATTCGTTTTAATATTTGGAATAAAGATGTTTAAGTTTGACGTTTGAGGTCAGAAAGCCAATTAGCTCATGGAAGACCTTAAATCAAAGTGAGTGTGGATGAACACCTGCGATATTCGCTTCTCTTTTCGACTAGTGATCAGATGTTAAGCAGGCAGGCGTGTATTGATCGCTCCCAATCCTGCTCCCTGGACCGGCATTTAATGTCCCCCTTCGACGGACATGAGTGCATCCCTAGTCTTTAGCCACTTTCTTAAAGAATGGGAGGGGAGGAGGTTTCTTGTTCTGCACAAGCAGCGTAGCAAGACCCTCGGGGCCTATGGACAGGAGACAGGTATCATAAACCCATTTTCCTTAGACCCCCAGATCTCCATGGGGAGATAAGGAGTAAGAGTGAGACCTTGCACGTGCCAGATCCGGGCTCAATCCCGTACCCCATTTTGCCTGGTTTTTCAAAACCAGTTCTGCAGTCGTTGATAACTTTGTGGTTTCTTTCGGGTCTGTACTGGATGGTTAGACGGTAGGCAGAGTTACGATTTTTGATTGAATTTTTGCACATTTTGTTGGGGGCACCTTGAACCCTCGGTGCCCCTGGACACTGTCCACCCAGTCCACTCGCTTGCTACGACAGTGCTCTGCACCATTGCTCAACAACTGAATCAAGCAAGACAAATTTAAATTAGACGAATTGCCCTCTTCACTTTTCAAAGTTCTGCTAAAAAGTTGATGAAGTCAAGGTGGGCCAAAAGATATGTTCCCTGCTTAATCTGCAAGCAATGTAGACCTGACGTTGTAAAAATCTCTTGCACGCCGGCAACTGGTCCAGGAACTTTTTGTAGGATAATGGAGTGGTATATTTACAGTCGTGGCTAGTTTGAGGCGAAGTTGTATCAGATTGAAAGTGAGAGGGTTGTGTGTGTACACATTTCAACTGATGAGGAGATAAATTATTCATTATTTCTTGAAGAATCATCACATTTTGTTTCGTGTGAAGGTTTAAATTTCTCACATTTATATGACACTGTTGTCCACCGTCTGGTTTCCGTAACTGCTAACTTTTGAATACGCGAGCAGTGAGATCATTTAATGTGATACCAGTGTAAACTTTCACGCTCTCTGTTATCACAAATATCCTCAAAGCACAAACTGGAGGTTGCCTGAGAGAAAACAAAGCATGAAAATTACCTTAAAGACCTCCTGTTGCCGTCAAAAGGGAAACCTATCTTTATGTGTTTATTGCTTAGCTAGTAATTTAACTGCACAATTCGCTAGCTTTCTGCTGCCTTGTCAAGTGGGTGCTATATGAACTTGAATGTGTGAAAAAGCCTTTTGCTCTGTTTCCTGGACAAGGCACACAAAATAAGCAAAGACAATTTTGAATGACACTAACCAGTTTGCATTGGATAACTTTTCATTATTTTACTCTAAATCGAAACTCGCCAACCTGCAGGAGTACATGACATAAGGGTCAAACTCTTCATGAGTAGCTCATTTTACTGCAGATTTGCTTTTCGTGAAAAACGTTTGTGCACGAATTTAATTTACGTTTTTTATAAGATTCCATTTTTCTAGTATGATCATCTGTAAGGATGTATGACTTCTTATGGTTCAAGGTGTTTTGGTTGCAGTTGCAATGGTGCACGATATTAAATCAAGAGAAAAGTGGTGTTGACTAACAAAAATGTAAATACCGCTCTGTTTTGAAGGCTTCTGACCACATTTTTGTTAATGTTTAATTAATGATAACATAGGTAAAAACCAATACGCTCTGCATCTACACCCCGCCACCACTTAACCCTTTGTTGTGTATTTTGCAATTTCATTTAAGCCATTGGTTTGTTATGAACTACTCGTGCATATCAATTTGTAGTAAAAGAGCGATGTACTAAAAAGCGCTTAAAACTAAATTCAGTTTTCAGGAATCCTTCCAAACCAACTTTTAATTATTTTACTTCCTAATATATCTTTTCTACTTTTGGTTGGCCTAGCTGCAGTAAACCTACTTATCCATGTTCGCCATCCATTGAAATTATTTAAGGAAAAACAACACGACAAAAGAGGAATGATGTAGTCTAAACAATTAGTTATATGGTGACAAAGCACAAGTTCATGAGTGGCAAAAAATTAAAGTAGCGTGCAAGTTAAATATTTTGTTTATTGCTATAACTATATATAACTATAAATTGCTCTAACTAAGTACGTACGTAATACACAAAATAAACTACAGATATGTAAGAATATTCCTATAAATATTATAACATGATTACAGTTGTTTGAAAGTTTCCTGAAATGTATTCGTTTTGTTAAATGTTACCCTTTTGTCTATCTAAAACACTTTTCAAGCAAAATAGAAGCAAACAAAATAAACATTCTTTGAATAATTATGCAAACACTCAATTAATTTTTGATTCCTTTGTTCCCAGAACAATTACTCCTTGTGAAAAAGAAAGGCGAAATGCTTTCGAATATTCAAATGAAGTCCGATTTCTTGTGTTGTCACTTTCATGCTTTTCAAGACCACGTGAAAAACAGCTTAGTGGTTGGAGTGTTGAATATACGCAATATTTCTTTTCAAGCAGTCTTCGCACAAAACTGCAAATGTAATGAATCAATAAAAAACAAGTGCTACGAAATTACAAGGCACACGTCTGAAGAGAGAGAGAGGGGTAGCTCCGACAAAGAATAACAACCAGCTTTCAGCCCACTTCAATAAATTAAACAAATAACCATTAAACAGAAAAGATAACCAGGGAATAGATGCTGTATTTGATGGCTTAGTTGAAATCATGATTTTTTTTCCCAATTCAAGCATTTTGTTCTCGAAATGAGAGTTTATCTTTTTGCCAACCACAAAGCTTAAGCCGGTTGCAATAAAAAAAGCTCATAAATACATTTTCTCTATTTTTATTTCAACCTTTTGTACCTAAATTGTACAGCCATTCACAACTCTGGGCAATAAGTAGCTGGCCATTTTGCGGGAAGCTAAAACGTGATTCGTCATGACCTGCAATTTAAAAACACTTGGTTCAAGAGAGAACTGAACCAACATTTTGGGGTCAAACTTGGGTCAAATGGGGCCTCATTTTGGTCATTATTTCACCCACTAAACTTAGTTGGTTCCTTCTTGCTCTTGACCCAATTTTGGGTTAAATTGACCAAAGTTTTTTAAAATGTGTAAATTTTTCTCTAACGGACAGAATATTAACAGCTCCACTGCCCTGATCCACTGTATGCGCCTTTTATTTGATACTCCATTTACAAGTATTAAGTGGGATACTCGTGAGAAGAAAGAACTTTGCGAAAACATTAAACTATACCTATTTATCTCATGATCGTTGAAAATAGGGCCTACAGAATAGGGTTTTTGACCGTTGATTAACATAAAAGTGCAAGAAGGCGAGACGAAGGGAACAATCCTTGTAAACATAAACGATAGATGTAACAGTCCCAATTCTCTAGAAAAAGAGGGAGGAGGAATTAAATTTGGAGTAATATTCTTCAAGGAGAGCATGCATTTAAAAGTCTTATCAGTTTCATGTCAGGATAGAAACGACAAACTCTTTACTACAGTTCAGTAAGAAGCTTGAAGCAAGACAAAACAAGACCCAGCTGACTGAAAGTTTTTTTGATACCATTTTGAAACAACATTTAGGTAAACTAAAGTCTATGCTAGTATTTACCCAAACGATATTGTGTTGTACATACAAACGAGCTTACATTCCAGAGGTTATCCAAAGTAGTACATGTGAAAATATGCTGGTTATCAGCAAGGATTACAAACTAAGAAACAGAGACCCTGTAATAGAAAATAATCAACTCTCAAATTTCTTTGAAAAAGAAAATACTTCGCAGGTATCAGGTAGTTTTATTTTTCCTAGAGTTGGCCTTTTGGTTGATTCATAATCTTAAAAAAGGTGGGAAGTGATTATTTGCAGTTTTGATTTTTGTTGTATCACTGGAAATCAAGATCGCTAGAACATCCAAGAGCAGCCATTTGTTCCAACTTCCTTTGCAGTACCACCATGGCAATATTTTATGCACAGCTTTATATCGTGCTGGATGTGTCGTTTTTAATATGAAGAAGCAAAAACACAACATTCGTTGGCATAGAATTAAGCAATGTCCATGGCGTGACAATGTACATTCTTCCTGGTTCTGAATGCATAATTTCTACAGTTAGATAACCTTTTATCTGAAAGGAACACAGGAAGGTATAAATACTCTTGGATGAGCATGACCACACTATGCTGTCTACGTGGGAATTGACGAAATCAAATTCGGTGGCATCGGTGAAAGTTGCTTGTACAAGGCAAGCTGTTTTAGAGAGTATTCTTTCCGAAGCATATCAAATTAGTGAGACAAATGTTTACGTTATGTAGTCAGCTGACATCTTATTGTGATTTTCTCACATTTTTTCCTTTAGCTACTTTTTTCAAAGTTCCCTCGACTTTCTGGCGAGGAGCCGAAGGCCAAAACCAAGCATTTACTCCCGAAGGAGGTCTGCTCCCCCAAAGGAGCTACGTCACCGAGGGACAACTTAGACTGAACATGACCTTCGGACCTCTATATAATGGGTCTGTCATGCGTAGTCCCGTTCCTGCACCAGGTATCTTACAATCACCGTTTCTTTGATTATTGGATTCCTTGTTCTAGGTAAGCGTTAGCCCAAAGGTTCAATAAAGCAGAGGGCTAATATCTTTCAAGTTTCTTGTTTTTACGTGTTGTATTTTTAAAGATGGAATGTGTTTGTGTATGAAGAGTTGTTTAAAGGAAAGCATCGAAGGGAAGACTAGTGATAAAGATCTAAATAAAAGAAATATCTTTACATTTCACTCAACACCTAGTCAGGATTTTGTTTTTGCGACACTTGATTGGTTCCTTCTGAACTTTGCGACGGTCACTATACCCTGTGCCGACCCCTACCCTTACCCAAAAAAATTTTTTACATGCAACAGTGTTAGTTATCTTAGCAAGACATTCCTTTTTTTGTTTATTTTAATTGAAGTCTCTAACACTTATCTATAGACTTGCCTGCACATTGATCACACGAAGCATTCTAACCAAATTAAAAATATTTCTTATGATCTAACACAGCCGGAGCAGAGGGAAGGAAGCCCCAGGTTTTAACTAGCCAGAAATACTTTAAACATACCCATTTCATCTAGCTTGAGTTACACCCAGATTGTTTCTTCTAGCCCCCCTCTCTTCTTCTTTTGGCCTATGCCCCACCTAGTTCGATAAGAACTTTATGGGCAAGGTGGATACAAAAGCAAGGTGTAAAAGAGGAGACATGGTGCAGACTTTGTGAATGAACAAAATTTGGGAGGAATTAATTTGATGCACGAGTTCCAGAAGACGGGGGGTAGTAAGACATAACAGATTACCTAGCCATGTTTGTTTTTGAGAAGAAGAGAGTTGATGTAAGCTGTGTGAGTTTGTAGAGGTGTGAACTGGTGTGGGGGTAATGTAAGTTGTAGGAAGACTTGCTTCGTCGCAGGTGGTATTGTGGTGTAAATATCCATGCTTTGTGTGGTGTGTGGTGTGTGGTGGAGATGTGCGTAGGGAACAATATGTAGTGTATTTGGATGTGATGTATGTATCCAGCCCAGGCCTAGGCTCGAGAGCTTCTCGCGGCCTGGGCTGAGAGTTGTGCAGGTGTGTGTAAACAGGCTGGGCCTAGACCCGAGGGCTTTTCGCGGTCTAGGCTGTGGTGCGACCTGTGTACGAAAGTAAGGGGAAGTTGGTAGTGGTGATAGCTGAGGTGTTAGCACATGGTGTCGAAAAAAACGAGGCTCGTCAGGGCCACCGGAAAAAAATCCTTGGTCGAAGCGGAGTGGAGGTCGGAGGGCTGGAGGGCGGTCCCGTGGTAAAGACTGAGCAGAAGTCAAAAACCAGAGAGTGGAGGTCCCGTGATCAGAACGAAGCAAAGGTCAACAGGAGGAAGAGCAGGGGGCAGTGGATAGGGAGGACAGTTAGGGGAGGATGGGGTGGTGGGCAAGGAAGATTGTGGTTGGGTGCTGGGGCTTGGGGAGTTGCCGAAGGCGCTTAATGAGCTTAGGCTTGTTTTTAATACTTTTGGGGTGGAAATAGATAGAGGCTAGATCATGTAGGCGATAACGGACGGTGGGGGTTGGGGTTGGTCAGGCATAGGCAGCTGATGTTGCCGGGGCAGGTGGAGGGCGGCAGTGAGGGCAGAGTTTTGAACGCGTTGGAGCCTGTCTAGTGCTATCTTAGTGAGAGTGAGGTTGGCGGGGCATCCGTAGTCAATGAGGGGTCTAATAAATTGTTTGCATATGTTGATGTTTGTGTCGGGGTGAGAGCCTTTGCCTCTGGACACCACCCTGCGGAGGAGGGTGGTGCGGAAGGAGGCTCGGTTATGAATATCTTGAAAATGAGTGGTTCAATCAGGGTGTGGTGTACGGTAAATCCAAGGAATTTGGCAGAGTTGGAGAGGCCTACGGGGTGGTCTTGAATGAAAATAGGGTCAGGAGGGAATCTTTTGTTGGGGTGGGGATGGTGGATGAGAAAACAGGAAGGAATTGTACCCTTATAACACTTTATTGCACACTGCCACAGATATAAGCTACATTGAGCCTTTCATTCATTCCAAGTGCTCATCGTGCTCAAAAAATCACATGTACCGAAATGCTCCAACTTGTATTGTGGCAAACATTTCCTGTACTCGGTGCTCGAAATATTCAGTTTGTATTGATTAAAATTTTCAAGGCCCAATAGTTTTTATTTGTTGTCCTCAATCTGGTATTCAGGATTTTTAGGTAGTTGCACTAACAATCACACTGATATTCATATCGCTCTTCTCGGACTTGTGAGGCCACGCTGGAAATTGTTCTCATATAAAAGAATGACACATCACATTTACTTCTATAAGCCATTGATTCCCCCCTCTTTGTTTTCTCAGTATTGTTGATCACAGATTTCTTTATGATTTGGCTTTTACTTGTGACTGGAATATCCTCGATGATTTCAATATCCGAAAATTCTTTTTCTGATTCCGCAGTGATTTTGCTTAAGGAGGTATCCACTCTTACGCCTTCACCTTTCATTGTCTGGATGTTGGAGACACTAGGTTTCCCTTGCACAACACCAGTTTCATCGCTTGTCCTCAGGCAAATGGCTATTCCGAACCAATCTCTCCAAGCTTCTCTTACCTCATGTCGCCTCAGGCAGAAAAAGATAAATATGAAAAGCCCTTGGAAAGTGTTGAAGAAACAGAAAAGAAAGTTGAAGGTCAGTCTAGCGCCTCCTATTGCTAAAAAGCCAAACAACCACGACACACCGAGGAGGACAGATATCATACCAGCATTCTGGACGCCACGTACGATCACGGCGGTGTTGCTTTGGCTCCTGTGCCGATTTACGGAGATGTGCCAAATAATAATAATAATGTACATGATGGTATTATACATCAATAGTAGGGTCACGGGGCCAAGAACACCAATGTAGAAGACATATTCCCTCGGGAAACAGCTGGGGAAATAAAATGACATATGTTTTTTTTTTTTTTTTTGTGAAACTGACAAACCGACTACAGCTGTTTCAAGAGGCTGAAAACATGCCAGAAAAAGGGGAAGGAGTCCCTTAAAATATTTTGAAATCAAACCTCATTATGGTCTTCTTGAATTTTGCAAGTTTCCTCCTTCCAGAAAAGTATTTTACCCCCACACAATCTTGTTTGTCTACGGGCTTGCTTCAAGGTAACTTTGCTGACTGATTTTTTTTTTCAACCCGACTAAATCTCCTCAGCATATAGAGCTATGGACTATACAAGACTGATTTTTTTTCTTTAATGACTCATTTCCAGGCAGGTTGTTACGATAGTAAAGTACACTCGAACTATCAAAACTCACTAATGTCCATGGTCGTAGTCTTTCCAACGGATACCAACGCAGATGGTAACAATAACTACTGGAAAACCTGAAATTATGATTCAAAAACTCAAAATTGGTCATTAAAGGTGACTTCAGAATAATGTGAAACGATAATATCTGTAGGGGTCCACCACAAGTCTATTTCTTAATACCTTTTGTTTTATCTACAGGTCCTTAGATTTAGGTGATACCTCGACCTCAAACAGTTCGCTTATGTTTTGTTTTTTCATCAGCTGAGTGTTTATCTTCGATATTGACTGGAACTGTATCAACAATATATTGATTCCAATTTATTCAAGTTATAGACTTAGCCTACCTTGTCCTGGTGAAAGAAATATCCAGTTGGCAATGAGGAAACTTTTTCATTTTAACGAAAAGATACGAGCTTGCGTAGTTTTGGGCCCAAAAAGTTATATACTAGCACACGTACCCATTTAAGTTACAATTTAATCAGCAGTGTTCAGAATATTCTTAGGTGTTATTCGTATCCGGACAAGTCTCCCCTAGCAATTCCCACCTAAACAGGGAGGTGATATTAGATGGAGATCTATTGAAAACTCTTTCTTTGAAGCCTACTAGTTGCAGACAATAATCTCTTTTGCGTGTTGTCTTTGATGATGCAATAGAGTTAAGGTGTGTTAGGAACTAAGTACAAGTGGGGTAAGTTGACTGATACATCTTAAAGAGCAGATCGGGAAATTTGCCACTTGCCTTAACATTGTCAGTCACCTAGGCTGTACATTAATTTGATGGTTTCTACGCGCCGTTTCGACGCTATTTACAACATACTTGTCTAGTTTTCTATTACTTGCTCAATATGGTTGTGCCTTCTAAATCATATGAGAAAATGCGGAAAAGTTTAATCTTATACTTCTTTTGTTCATTTGTATAGATAACAGACACTGGGTTATTGCCGGCATCATTAGGTTCTTTGCAGTCGTTTTGAGTGTCAGAACAGTGTCTCGTTTTTGACTGTCGGCAAACAGTAAGACATTAAAGCATTGTTACAAATAACCATTTTTGCTGGGATCACTGTAGGTATGATGAGGTTGCCTAAACATAAGGCAATGGAAATCAATGCCCTTTAGTTCAATAATCCCCAATGAAAGGATTAAGTCTATACTCTGGATTAACATAAATTAAAGTTTTTGATGGACCTTCACCTAGTTACACCTCCCTTACATGAATAATCATCTCTTTAGACAATCTCGAATATTTCGTGGTTGTATTGTTTAAGGGATAAACTTGCCCACTGGTTAGAATGATCGTTAGCACGAACGCAGGCCTGTAACCAGATTGTCTGATGGGTAGGTTGGTTCTTCAATTCTCAATACACTTATGAATGTGAACTGCTACTTGGGAGTAGTGTGATGTCTAATGGACGGTTGTATTGAGATTTTTAAATACCCAAAGGGCAGTTGAAACGTAAACTGGTGTAGTATTTTGCAATTTTGAAGTAAAGTTATGTTTAAGACTAGGCACGAAAGAAACTCTCTATAGGAAATAGAAAATAGGAAACTGGTTACAGGCCCGATATGTTTGAAAAGACACTTAATTAAACGGTACAACATTTAATGGGACAAAGCAGTAGTCCTAAAACATCAGCTTTATCTTACAAATTACTTTACTTTCTTTACTAACATTTTTCATAGATATTCAAACAAAATATTCCATATTTAAGGTCAACCAAGTAAGTAGTCATTCTGCATGAATTGAACAATTCAGTAACAAAAGCATTGTCACATGACTTAAACAGAACCAGTTATAAATGAGTTTACAGGGGAACATGTTGGGGCTGTATTTCCCATTAAAACAGAAAATGGGCCCATATTAGTTGAGGTCTTAAATTTAGTCAATAGGAAATATTTTAGTTGTATAACTAAGGTCCAAATCTGTTTCAGGGATTAGCTTCATATCACTTCTGAGCTAACCTCAAGTTCAATGGGTTAGAGGTAAGTTCGGCAAAAGGCCATTTTTTCAAATTTGAAATTCTGGAAAAGAAGTGTAATGTGGAATCTTACCCCAAGCAATCAACAAAGTTTTCATCAACAAGTTTTTCACATAAGCGTTGAAAACTCGGACTAATAGTAGATACAGCTGTGTAGCTTCTACGCTCATCCAAGCTAAAGACGTAAGACAAAAAACGTGAATAAAGGTCCCAAAGATGATACAGACGATGCTTGGGTCTGTCCAGTTTATACCAATCAGAAAACAGCAGTACAGACCAAGTAAAGAGCTACACAGCATCATCGTTGCCCGTTCTGATATACTTTTGCGAAACTTCCTGTAAAGAAAAAGAAAGAACATTAGTAGAGTGTTAAATTTGTCAAATGTGATAAGGTGCTGCAAGTGGAAGATGTGAGCAAAGCGGGAGATGGAAATGTAGTACCTGAAAAAGATGATTTGATCCTCTCAGAAAATGTGTTTCCATGCCCGGTACAAAAAACCTTTACAGCTCTAACTGTTAATGGTGGTATACCATTATCAGTAAAAAATGACTTGTAGTATAATTTCTTCTCATGGACTATACCATGAACAATTAATACTGCATCTGGTTGTAATTTAGAGGTACGAATACGGATAGGGATAGGGTTATATACGTGGTAGAGATGCAAATAGGGATAGGGTTAATTACGTGGTACGGATACGGATAGGGATAGGGTACAAGCCAGCTTTTACTGATAACGGTATAACACCATTAACAGTTAGAACTGTAAATGCTTTGTGAATCGGCTGATTTCAATGGATCATTTATTTCTTATTACTGCTTTTGTATCCATGCCGCTTTTATAATATAGTCTTGAAACTAATGAATGCACGTTTACCTACGGTGGGTACGTATATGCCACGTATAGTTTTAGATAACACAATAAAGATGTGTACCATTTTATCCCAATTGAATAGTTTTGTGGTCTAACTGGGTAATTGATTCAGCAACGTCATTATTTTACACAACGAAGCAGTGTGTGACATGCGTCTCCAACTAATTAGCCCCAACTTAAACAGCCTTAAATAATAGGTGATTAATAGGTTGGGAAGAGGGCTACTACTTAATGTGGTAGATGGGTTACAGAATTAACGTACCTCCAACAAATATTCAAAAAGGTACAAGTTTATACTAATCACGTAGCACATAACTTTTTATCACTGTGTAAAGTAAGTTAAAGGGCCATGGCCGTTCTTGTTTTCACCACCCATGAGTGAGGGAAGTCAAACACATAATATTTACGTTTAGAAGCCTTACTTTAAAAAAAAGTAGTGAAGAAACCATTTCCAGTTGAGAGGATCATCTTCCAAAGCAAAAGATTATTGGTTTATTAGAAATACTCACTGTCAACAGCTCCTTTAAAAACTTCATTCTGTGTTTCTTTCACCAATTGAACTTAAAATGATGCAATTAATGTAAACATCAATATATTTTGGTACATTTTTATGAAAGCTGTCTCATTTGAAGAGTACCTAATGTCTAGAATTACAATAACATATACTTAAGAGCTTACTCTGTTGCTGAGATACAAAATGTTGAAAATTATTCACTCAACTTGAAACAATATCTTGTCCAATAGTTTGCGATGACTTTCTTGTTCAACTCACATTACCTTTTATTGTCTCCTTTTCAAATTAAAAAGTTACATGACCTTAACAACTTAACTGTTATCTTGCTTAGTATGTTGTACAGAGGAAGCGGGTAAAGTCAGATCAAAATACAACAGTAAGACAGTTACCACATTTGGCACACAAAAATGACATCACATTTATTAAGTAATCTACCATTTTGAATAGAGTGAAAAAGCTTCAGCATTCTATATCTGAACTCAGGAATGTCTTGTGGAGATGCAGGTGGCACATTCAGAATCGTTTTTCAAGCTTTGCAACATGTATTTTAAAAATTTTAGACTTCAAGTAAACTTAAATTTACTGGGATTTCGATTTTACTACACCAGTAGTAAGGTAGTACTCAAGACAGTGTATTATATTTTGGCTTTAGACCTCTATCTTAAATTAAAAAAAATCATTCGAGAAAGTAGGAAAATAACCCAGAGGGAAGGGTGGAGACCTTATTGCAATTATACACTTCTCACCCAAGGGAGTAACCAAATGAAGACCCAATTTCCTCATTCCAGACTGTCAAAACTCTCCCAACAAAGTTAACTTCTAGACCCTCTCCATTTTAAAATAACATATCTGTCTGTGGTACCTCCTAGACAAGGCTAGCTTGTTCTTAATTTAGTTGCCCAAAGCTATATTCTAACACTTCTGTGTGTGATGCTAATAATACATCCTGCAACCTGTGTTTCAGCCTTAGTATACGACATCTCACATAGTACTGATCTTTAAAGGTGTTTTACCGATATTGCAAGTAACCGACATTACCAATACCGATATTTCAGTTCTCGATATTGGTCGATACCGATCCGATACAGATATTTGAGATGTAAGCATTCGGCAGCTAACCTTTGGCTACGGGACACCACAATGAAATGACGTTTCATCTTGATGAGGTAACATTTTGGAACTTGCATTCAAAGTGACTTAAATAATGTCCCATTTTCATGACATATGGGATGATTAATTCTGGTTAGGTAATATAGGAATCTAATGTAAATTTTACCAACACCGATATAGAATGAAAATGGGGAGCATCGGCCGATACCGATGGTGGATACCGATAAATGTTCCAACATTAATCTGTGCAAATTATTACTGACAATGACAGTGTTTTTTAATATATATATATATACAAATACATAAATATATATTCATATTTATGTATACATATATATATATAAATATTAAAGTAAAAGCCCAGACTGTCAAGCTTCACCACGAATGGCAAAGGAAAAATTTATCAGTGCACTTAAATCCAAGTTTAATTCATGTTGTGGCAGTTGAGCTTGATTATCCACTTACTCTCGGAACTAATAAGTCTATCGTTGAGCGTGCGGTAATTCGAGCCTACAAGGATAAACTTGAGATTGGATAAGTTTTGAGTGTGTTCGCTGAAATGCTTGGCAACTGGATTATTTAATAGCTTAATTTTTGACTGTCTTTTGTGGTTATTAAATCTAAGTGTGAATTTAAAACCAGTTTGTCTGACATAGTTACCATTTTCATATTTATTGCAGCATATCAAATACACGACATCCAGGGTTCACAATTGAAATGACCGGGCCGAATACGACATTTAGTACGGGAGGGATGAGACAGGGGTCAGTAGCTACAAAATTACATACCTGACATGTGGGTTTGCCACATTTCTAATTGACAGTACCAGGCATACTAGGTAGCCTGGAGGCAGTGGACAGGGATTTAAGTTTTGGAGGTTGCCTACGAGACATGAGAAGAGGTTACTTAAACAAATCTTGAATTGAAGTGTCGGACTTAAGTGTCAAAATCTGGACGTAACACTTTGGGTAGCTTATCAGTTCTACTGGAATAATACAAAACTAAAGGAATCCGAGAATTACTAACTTTGTGGTTTTCAAGCAAGAGATTGTCACGTCATAGAGACGAAACTTTAAGAATGCCATTTTTAATAATGGAAATAAATTACAACGGAAAATGACCAGTAATGTTGGCGATGTGTTTTTCATACTCGGATTCAGAGGAACAAATGCGTTTGATTCTAATACATTGATAGAAAACAATAGCCCTGTTAAGACTGTTGGGATGGAAACTGTCAAAATTAAGATAAGTATGGCTATAAGTCGGTTGCATTTGTTCCTCATTCTGAATCCGATTATGAAAAACACATGGCTTTTGGGGTGCCATATAAAACGTAGGCACTGTAATTTTTCGCATGCATTTGGAATCGATCTTATACTGATAGTACACTTTACAAAAAGACACGTATTTATAAAATCGTGCCACGGATAAAAAAAAACTTCATAGACAAGTACTTTTCAAATGGTAACTTACTTGATGCACAGATGGGAAACGATTGTCACCAGGAGGCAGACTATTGACGTTGAGCAACCGACGATACTGAGCATATCAAGGGCCTCGTTGCAACTGTCACCTTTCATATCCTGCAAGGACACCCATGCCAAAAATAAAGTCGGAAAATGAATTTCATTCATTTAACTCTTAACTTTTTTCTGTTGCCGAGATATGAAATCTTGAAATTTATCCACTTAATTTGAAGAAGGTCATTGCGCAATCATATTTGATGTGCTTATTGCATGTACAACTTACATTACCTCCTTTTGTTTCCTTTTGAAATTAAAATGTTCATATGACCTTGACACACTTCCTATTGTCTTGCATAGTGTTGTACAGAGAGGGTTTGTATTGTTAAGTCAGTCTTATACAGTAAGAAAGGGATCACTTTTTTGCACAAGGTGGTGTGGCTTCCGAAAAAAAACAAAGAAAAACAAAGACAGTAAGATGAGTAATATACAGCAAAGACAACACAAATTATTGCGCAATCTACGATTATAATTGAATGATTACACTTCAACATTTTATCTCAGATTAGGAACACCCTAAGAAGATGGGAATTGGATCGCTTGGTTTCATGTATCAAGCCTGGTAACAGGTAATCTTGAAAGTTTAGACTTTAAGTATACCTAAGTGTTTAGTAACATCTTATGGACAAATATTTATGACAGAGACAATCGTAATAGTAAGACACTTAAGAGAAGATTCTTTCCTTACTAAATGTTAAAGGGTAACCTGAGAAAATTTGAGCAATAAAATAGACCTTGAGCAAAACGTCCATCTTATTAAGTAAGGAATGAAAGGTAGTCAGTCACTTCTGCTTACGTTTCTTGTAAGGTGGAGCTAATGCGACCCCACTTATTTTTATTTTTCTATATAACCTTATTTAAGAGACCTGGACACTGGACTAAAGCCAACAACACCTTCATACAACGAAATCAGACAAGTTCCTGTGTCCGAAAACAGATTGGCTTCCTTAATTTTTGTGATGTTATTTTTAAGGTCAAACTTGCAAATAAACGACTGTTTGTACTCTAATTCGATTTTGATTCAAAACTCGTTGTCTGAATTTAACTGGCTTTAACTTGAAAAACAGTTTTAAACTAGTTGTAACTGGAATGTAATCAAATTCCATATGTAACAAACATGGGGTGAACTGCGTTTTAGGACTCTTAACTGCCTTGAACTATGTTCAAATTGATTGTGATACTGGATTTTGTAGAAAATCCATATTAAAGCGACTGAATTCACATGGTTTTAACTTGGTTTCAAACAGGTTATAGTAGGTATCAATTGCAACAGGCTGACCCAACTCAAAATTTACCGGGGTGAAATTCGTAGATATTTAGGCAAGCAGCATCATTTATTTTTTGTTTCAAGACTTTCAAGATGTTATTGTTTACTTATTGGGCTATATATATTACCCGAAAATAAGACCCGTTTCACCTACGCAAAGGTTCTAATGGCTTCGCAAAACCGCTATGTAATGGGAGATAAACAAGTCCCAGACATTTAGAATTTAGGAAAGAAAAACATACAAGTAACAGGGCAAAACTAGTCAGGTGGCTCCACG
Organism: Holothuria glaberrima; assembly: GCA_009936505.3. Lineage (NCBI taxonomy): Eukaryota > Metazoa > Echinodermata > Holothuroidea > Aspidochirotida > Holothuriidae > Holothuria > Holothuria glaberrima. The sequence continues at coordinate 23,415 of WURT03661021.1, forward strand.
AACAGGTATAGAAATCTATTGCATCGTTGTCAAATCTCGTCTTGGTAGCACTCGAGCGTGACTCCACTGAGGGGATATTTGAAGTGTCCTTCCGGTTTAGCCAGCCTTTTGATGACCAGCCACCGGTTCCACCCCCATCCCTCTGTAGACCATGATCCCAGAAGGCACATTCCCACCTGCCTGGTTCAGTATCATTTTCCTGCGCAAAAAATATATATTATCATTACAATAGTGCAACATTCTTGTAGCTTCTTGTTAACGGGTTTGAAATTGCATTTCATCACGTATCCAATGCAACCGCATTACTCAGCAGTAGTTAAGCATAAGTTATCGAAACTCCATGATCTATACATTTAAAATCCTTCTTAGATACAGAAATTTTGCATATCACGTCACAGAATAAACTGTACCCTCCAATGGAGGCAAGTGCGTATCATAGCGACATACAGCAGCAAATGCAGAGAGCTGAATTGTGTACTATTGTGTTAACTGCGTAAGCGTACTTCTTTATTCTGCCTATGGTGCGTTCAATGTTCTTTATTGCTTACATTCCCTTCTGACATTCAGTATAGTCTATGTGTAAGGACCATAAATCCCAACTTTCAAGATGCCAAAGGGTACAATATATAAGACAATATTCATGGGTTCAAAAACCAAACTTAGCGCTACTGTCTTAACATGATATTGTGACACCTGGGTATGCACCAAGTTGACGTTTTCAACATTTTCAATAAAACATCATTTTACGACCGCAATACCACTACTAGTACAACGGCTGTATCATACTTTTGCAACAATGCCGCCATTGTATTATCTAGTAATCATAGTAGAACGATTTTCCAAACATTATAAATTACACATTATGATAACAGGACGCTACTGAAACCCCTGTAAAAATCGGTGCAAACCCTAATTCTCTATCTATTTCAAAGATTCATCTCAAAGTAAACTTTAAGGGATATGTTTCTTCCAACACTAGTAGTTTAACAACACTTTGCATTATCTTTAAAAAGAAATGGGAGTTATATTTACACGTATTTACCGATATTCCAGAGAACTGCAGTGAGACAGCATTTTCATCCTGAAGGTTGGTAACCGTACAAAGCATTGAGATTGAAACAATCTCATTTTGGGGT
>WURT03661021.1:24650-37821 GCA_009936505.3 Holothuria glaberrima
CTATTTGACAACCGCCCAACTGCTTGTGCAAAGTTTGCACAACTTGATTGGTATGTTATTGTGGAGATTAAATCAAATGAAAATTGAAATAACTTCTAATCGGTGATATAGGGATATTTCTGTCCCATGGTTCATGGTCCTGTGATGTTGGTCCTGTGATGTCATCTACACTATCGTATCCGTGACGTCACTAAGCTCTAACCGGCATGTCCCTTATGCTATTGACAATGGCTAATGCTGACAAGAACTTCTTTCTTGTCGAAGAAGGCTTACATTCAAGAATCTCATTGATTGCGACGACTAAATAGTAAGTGTTAGCCTGAGCTAAGTTTCATTCAAAAGTTTCGTCATTTCCTTCCTCTGGGAAAACGAAAAGGACAATCATTGTTCTTAGTAAAGCGATTGAAATATTTCACAGAATATTGTTCTTTGCAAAAATTCTTCTTTTGATCTTCTTCTTGAACTACATTTCCAGAATGGGAAGAAAAAAAGTAGAACACGTTGGGCTTTCGTGTGAATTTGTGTGTGTGTGATTTTAGCGTAAAATGTACATAGAATTATGTTCTCAAGATATGATTATGATCAAGCCACATCCATTTCTTTAAAAAGTCGTTAAGTCGCAATCAGGGTCACCACAGCAACCTGTGCACACAGACAGCACAGCTCACATGTATCTTTACCATCTTCATCCCCCATTTTTCAAAGAACTGAATGCAAATTAGAAAGAAAGCACGACAGTATACTTATGCCACCCTTATTCATTATATAACAACCAAAGGTGTTTCTATTTGACCTTTTTCGTGTTCTCAATCGAGAATTCCCCTGTGAAGATGTTATGCATGGTCGATGAATCAGGATAGGGGGTATTATCAAAAAGGGGGTAGGGTGGGTAGAATAACTCAGCCCTGACAAAGATGACGGGTTGTCGGAAGCATCATGCAAGGAAATATGATTCGAAACGTTTTGGATGGCTTTGGAAAGAAAATTGGAAAAATTTTGGTGATTTTCGAGATAGGTATGAAAATTTGGGCGTTTTCTTGATCTTGAACACTCAACTTTTTTGAGGGCAAAAGCGTGTAAACTGTCAGAGCGACTGATTGCCTTGTGGGCCTAATTGAAATTTTTCCTTGAATAGGGAGGGGGAAGCAGGTCTTACCTGGGCATGCCACTAAGTCCCTCTCCAACCGCCACTGCTGGTCAGTGGATATAGTCTGGCAAAAACCTAATGTCTTGTTAACGTAAAACTACTAAAACTAGTGATCTTTGCGTTCTTAAACCAAATGGACCTACTGTTCAAGCTCTTGATAGATAAAATATATGTATGAACTTAAAGTTAAAATAATTTCAACCACAATTTACAGACATACGTACTGAAAATGATGATGATTACTGAATTATAATTACCTATCTCCAAAAATCACATTACTCACTCCCTTTGCAATCCATATTACTAAGGATGGTGTTTGGTATTTCAACCGTTACTTGAATGCGCTCTCTTTTTATTTCACTGGATGTCTGATTCACCTCGATTTCAGAGTCGTCACCATTATGAAAATATGCAAATTGCACCGATGAGTTTAGGTCTCTTATTTGCACTACTTTGACCAACATGCTCTCTTGCTTTTCATAGAAGTTGCGTCCAGTTCACATTGCAGTCCTCAACTGTGTTTCAAGAGATTTTAGAATTGTTGAGGATGTCGTTGAATTCAGTGTCATCCCCTTCTGCACAGATTGACTAACAACATTGTCTATAGTCTCAATAACGTTACGGGTCACCTGGATTGGATTATACCAAGATAACTTTTATCAATTGTGAGATATCCTATTCAGTTCAACGCTGCTGATGAAAAAACTATATTAACTTTATTTACTCTGTAAGCAGGTTAGTTTTATTCGTGCTCCTCTTTTCAACACGATTTTATATAAAAAAAAAGCCTAAACAATTCTGTAGAAATGCTCTAGAATTTTTTAATTCTCCAAACATTTTATAGAATTTCAATGAAAATGTTTGTTTATTAACAGATTTCTTATGCATGTTCCCCAAACATTACGCCAGACTTGTCGTGTACAATGAGAGATCTGTTTGAAATCTCTGAAGAAGTAAGACAAAAACTCTGAAACTTCTGTAACTTTTCAATGTAAACTCTACAAATAAATTGAAATTCTGTACAAATATTAGAAGTTCTCTGAAGATTTTGTCATAACTATTCGGATATTTGCAGGGGTTCTACAAAACGGTTGCCATGACTTTCTAATGAAATGTGTATAATAAAATGCATGTGTACTGAACACTTACAAGTCCATGCAGTTTGATATTGTTTGAAATTTCTAGAGAATTTGTTAAGTGTTCTTCATAGAATTCTACAGAAAGTACCCAAGAGATGTATAAAGTGTAGTGGTAAGATTAAAAATGTATGTGCTCAACCAATACATGTTTGATTACCAAGTTTATCTTCACCAAAACAAATGAAATATGTATCTTTCATGCACTTTAGAAAACCATTCGGGGATGTTAAAGAACTAACCACATTTTAAAGTCGAAATCTTTTCAAGAAAGCGCCTCTAGCAGATTCCATCCAATGTCGACCTATACCCGCCAATGAAAAATTGTTGTATCACTTCATTGGCAGAGAAACTTCTGAAAGAGCTCCTCTGAAGCGAATACCCGAACAGTCCATCAAATATCGACCTAAACCCGCCAATGAAAAGTTGTTGTACCACTTCATTGGCAGAGAAACTTCTGGGAGAGCTCCTCTGAAGCGAATACCCGAACAGCCTTCTATTATCGGGTAAATTATTCTCAATGAACACGACTAAGACTAACCTGATCCTACAGTTTAAATTCAAACTGGTATTTAGTGTGATTATTGTCAACTTCTGAGAACACATCCAGTGCGTTTTGTAAGCAGTTAAAAGCCGACCCTTGTATTGGACCAGGGAGGTGATCTAATATCCCTCACAGATTGGAAGTTCCATTCATAGCCCCACACCCATCCAAGCACTTCCATTCATTTGTAGCCCTATTACCCATTCGTTAACGTATACACATCTACTTATACGGTCATTGTGAGCTCCCAGCTCTCGAGTCTTCACCTTTCTCCCCCTGTATAATTCGACACCCCTGTGTTACAAAAAGTTATCAGTATGCCCTTACACGAGGTTTTGTCGATTGGGGCAAGAAGAGGCACGTATCCAGGATTCCGTCAAGGGTGGCGAACTCAATTTGAAATACTGAAAAGCCGTCAAAAGCGTTGGGTAGAGGGTCCTCCTTAATTCCCCTGATCGGGTCCAGGGACAACGTTCCTATGGGGTCGGTCGAAAGACTCAGAAATCGCTGGAGTATTAAGAAAGTTGCTGGCAAAATAAATATGCATTTAAGATTCTTCAAATAAAATGACATTAGATGAGTACTAACAGACCACTAAAATCTTAATTTGACAATTTATTGACCACAGCTTTAATCCGTCTGCAGGTTTTACTCAGAGACAGCCCTGATTAATGATGCAGAGGGCTTGATTGTGGAGGGGAAAGAAGATGATAGTGAGGATTTCCTAGGAATTTGGAACAATAATTTAGCCCGAATTGTCCTACAGGAAGTAAGGACGGGAAACTACCCACTTTGGGTGCTTGAGAAGGGAGTCGAAAAAATGCATTTGAAAAACATTTTGGCAATTTGAGTAATAGAAAAAATAAAAGTAATGAAAAGAATAAGTAAATCGGTTGTTTCCTTCTTAAACCCTCTTCCTCTTACCCGGCCCCTTCGCTACACGCCTATTACAAATTAGCGAAAATGGAATCTTCCGTGCCTTCAAGTTGAATTGAATCAATCTTTATTGTATAAATTGTACGTCACAATTTCTCGGAATTAAACACAGACAAACGTGATAAAATTGGCTTTCAAAGTTTCTATGTGGGGGCAAAGTGTCTCTGTTGCCCCCAATAAGTAGGGGCATGAATACCAACTAAGATACCCACTGTTTCTGATGAACTATTTGCGTTGACGACATCCGCCAAAGTGCCAGCCACCTGATTGATACGTTCCTCATTCATGTCAGCAACTGATGTAACGACAGCAAGGTCATAAATAACGTAGGACGCGTTGTCCGACGTTACATTAGATCCTTCCAAATTCTGCAAGCAAAAGTAAGATTTGTTAAAAAGCCTTTTAGCAGCAATTCATTTCTGGTGATAAGTTATCCTCTATTCAAAATACTTTTAAGCATAATTTCCACTTTTCCTTTAAAATCCAGACATTTTAGAGTGTGTATCCATTATCTAAGAAAAACACAAAAACAAAATTAATTATCAGATACTAACACAACTCAAAGCAACCAACCTTTTACCTTGAGAAAATACTCAACAAGCCTGTCGCTGTTGTCAGTAATGTTTTCCTGATTTTTCAAACAATTACAAAGAACAGCATCTTTCCAGACAGCGGGAGTTAGAAAATCTCCCGAACACTCTCGTGAAGCTCGAGATTTATTGCCTAAGGTAAAAAACAAAATTTCATATATATATTGGCACAATTAATAACCACTGTTTTACATATTTGGTGATATTTGCCAAATTCAACTTTATGTACGCATGCTACATTCCTGAGCGCAGCTAGCTACGAATGCCTTCCTAGTTTCACCAAACAGAATGACCATTCTTTTAGCTACCCTTAATACCAATTTGCTTTCAAAGAAGATATCACTATTTGAATAGGTAAATATATACTGACACAACTCTTTTATAAAGAAAGTTGGCGTCCTTGAATAGGGTTCAGGATCTTCTCGTGGGTTTTTTTTTTCTAAAATGTTTTATATGCAGAAAAGGTATCTTGGTAGTAGTCCAATCATCATGCCCACTAAGGTCACTTGTAGATCTCAAGGGCTCGCCATGTACGTAGGCTAGGCAAGGTCATAATGGAACCCGTCTGGACCATGGTTTCTTGTCAAAACTAAATCATATAGTTATTGGAATTTGCTAAGATGACCGTGATATAACCATGTGAATTTATCTTTCCTTGTAAATGGTTAATGATCATGAACCTGTGACAGGCTGATCATTATGACCATGTGTAGTTTGTGGCTGATTGTTAATAGGTATATGATCGGGGACGTAAAATGGGTTGATTGTAATGGCTGACAATTATGGGCCCATATGGGGCAATGATGCGTTTTTAACGGGCTTATGTTAATATGCAAATAATGGGTTGACCATTCGGGGATTCCACATGTCAGTAATAGTCACACTTTATTTTTCTCTTTGATTTAATTTTTCTCGACTTTACTTTCCTGTACATTCTTTGTCGACAGCCTAATAATACATAAGGTCAAACATTTGGTGAGACATTACACATTACTACCCTGCCATCAAACTTACCGGTACGTTATCCCGCTAGGTTTGACATGAATTGTTATCCCGCTAGGCTTGACATGAATTTACTACAAGGGTCCATTATATAATTAGTGTGGGTTTCAATAATGCACATTTTCATAAAACTGCAGAATGAGTATGTAATTCCAAAGTTGCTCCAATATTGACTTGAAATGAACAAAATTGATGGAATTTAGAAAGGCTATTTATAGGGTCTAAAAAAGGATTGATGTGGGTGCTACATAGAAACACAAAGATGCGATAAGCATGCACTCATATGTGGGTTCAACATAGCTCCAGCTTTTATTTAAACCATGGGATTTACGTGGATGCCCAACGTGAACTTAATTTTTGTTTTCCTTCGGCACACCATTCAACGGACATCGGATTCCAACATGCATTTAACAGAAGAAGACCATGGGCTCAAGATAAGCAAGAAACCATTGGTACCGTGGCGTTGTAAGCACATGTGGGTGGATTTCTTTTCCAAATCATATTTTTTTATTTCTCATAAATTAAGAAAGTAAAATAAACTAATTATCAAGCTATGGAATGCATTTGAAGTTGATTTCGTCCCAGTGTTTAAGTTAGGCCTATATGGTAATGCATTCATCTGAATGTAGAAATGTTAAGGCACGTTCAGAATTTTATTAAGTAGGAAGGCGATACTTTGTACAAAAGTCAAGTTAGCTCGACAGGGGGGCTGGGCCGGCTGATCTAGGATTTTCGAGGACTTTTTTGTTTTTTTATGCTTCTCTGCACTTGTCTTCCTGCATACTTGCACTATCCGAATTTTCGAGGACCTTTTTTTTTTGCTTTCTTGCAAAATCGTTGATAAAAAATCGTTGGTCATCGAAAAAAGCGGGGCGTGCTCCGGGTGCGCCCCCCTGTATCCGCGCCTGTTTAAGTATTCATCTGCTTTCCTTACCTTTTATGTAGAAACTACTGCAGAGGTTCTTAAAACGAGTACGCATGTTTTAGTAAAACTACCTAACTTAATATTGTGACCTAGAAGGTGTCTGTAATGAAACCTTCTGAGTGTTCAAAAATACCTGGTAAGTCGTTGCAGCATCTTACTCACTTAAATTGTTTTATAAATATCATTTTACATGAAACAGTAGTCCTCTTTATACATTAAACCTAGCAAAAAACCATTTCACTCGTTTTCACCATATTCTTATAGTTTTTATATTGATTTTCCACATAATAATTTGAGTGTTTTAATGACATAGTGACTGTCAATGTGAAACCACATTTCCAATTTATTCCAAGTTTACAGAAAATGGGGCTAAATGACATCATCAAAACACTCTGCATTTTTGGGTAAGGAAAAATAACGACGACTTAGTAACACAAATGAAAGAAGCAAATTGTTGGTAGCTTAGTTAAAGGTAGATTAAGAGGCTGATACAGCTTTTAAGTTTGCTTTCATATTACTTTAATTTTACCGTGTGCAAATAAGCCTAAGCATATCTTTTTGCCCACATGTGCACATTTGGGGGGGGGGGAGAAGAAAACTGTCCAACAAATGAATTAAAGTTGCAATTGGTTCAATCGTAGAAAATACGATAAATGTAACTTACATATTAGACACAATTCTTGGGAAGGCTCGTTTGAATTCACTTTTGTGGCTGAAAATAACAGCACACCAGCATCAGTCTCTACTTTTTCGTTGACACAAAATGCTGCGAAAAATAGTGTATTATAATTTTCAGTTAAATTGCTCTTCTAGATCACATTAGGTGTTCGTCGAAAAGTACAGACCGTTGAGAAGTAGGTATAGTCTTAAGAACTATATTAGCTTATTTGCAGCCTAAAACTATTGAGTAACATTGAGAGTGTGTTTGCAGGGCTCCCAGTAAAAATTCACCATGGTTACCATGGTAAACATTTTTTTGAACCATGGTAAATATTTACAGTAAAAGTGATCCCATTCTTGAGGAAGAAATAGCTCTAAATATTGATGCCCGTTTAATTGCCTTTTTTTGCCAAGTAGATGAAATCTCATCACTGTTCAGTGAGGAGGGAGAGGTAAACTTCCTGATGTTGCCAAGAAGTATGAATGCCCCCGAGCATCCTTCACATTTGCGACCAGTATGTATTGCGTCAAAGATCATCACAGGTTGCGCACAAAGCAATATGAACATTAAGAATAGCACTTACACTCGGCTAGATCAAGCATAAAATATGTGAGTATAAGAGTTTGAAAAGTTGTTACTCATGTTTTTTTTTCATTCATAAGATGGGGGTTTACTATCGTTGTAAACTCGTAAGTGCAATAACAACACCATGGATGATTAAACAATACCAGGCAATACTTGAAAACTGCCATTTTGTTTGAAATCTGATTTGCAACAGCATCTACCAAGCAAATAAAGAATGAATTATTGATTTCTTGCCGATGGCAGGTAAGGAATCTATGCGATGGTAATGTCGTGTGTGTACAGTCATGAGTGAATGCTAATCATCTCCTAAGGGCTGACCAATGTTAATGCACGCGGCATACACTTATTACAGACTAAACCACTGTGGATGTTTGTGCGTAAGCAACATAATGAGATGCGGCTGTGTGCAGTCATTTGTGAATGCCAATCATCTTCTAGGGGGTGACGAATGTTAATGTACGCGGAATAAACTTATCACTTAGAATAAAACACTGTTGGTGTTTGTACTTCAGCAACGTAATGTGATGCGACTGTGTGCAGTCATGCGTGAATGCTAATCATCTACTAAGGAGTAGCCAATGTTAATGCACACAGAATACCACCGTGTGAATGCTAATCATCTCCTAAGGGCTGACCAATGTTAATGCACGCGGCATACACTTATTACAGACTAAACCACTGTGGATGTTTGTGCGTAAGCAACATAATGAGATGCGGCTGTGTGCAGTCATTTGTGAATGCCAATCATCTTCTAGGGGGTGACGAATGTTAATGTACGCGGAATAAACTTATCACTTAGAATAAAACACTGTTGGTGTTTGTACTTCAGCAACGTAATGTGATGCGACTGTGTGCAGTCATGCGTGAATGCTAATCATCTACTAAGGAGTAGCCAATGTTAATGCACACAGAATACCACCGTGTGTGGGGGGTACCCCGTAAGAAACCTTCCAATTTGAAATGTACCCAGTAAGGCCAGGAACCCATAAGGACGTTTTATGCGTATGTGTGTGTTTATGTGTGCGTATGTGACGTCTGGCTTGTACACAAAGTATCTCACGATAGCAATGACCGACACTTTTCATATTTGGTATATAGATTTTTTTATGTCGAGAAACAGAACCCTATTGTTTTTGATGGAGGTCAATGGTCACCTGAGGTCACCAGAGGTCATAAACCCAAAACCTTGTAAACACAGTATCTCGAGCAATGACTGGCACTTTTCATATTTGATGTATACATTTGTCATGTTGAGAGAAATAGCCCTACTGTTTTGGTGGATGTCAAAGGTCATTAGAGATCACCGAAGGTTAAATTGCGAAAACCTTGTAAAATGCTTATAAACACGATATCTCGAGATGGTAATGACCGACACTTTTTCGTAGTTGGTATATAGATTTGTCATGATGGGAGGAAGAAGCCTATTGTCTTTGGTGTAGGTCAGAGGTCATTTGAGGTCACCAGAAGTTAAACTCGAGAATGCGATGACAGACGCTTTTCATATTTGATATAAAGATTTGTCATATTGAGAGGAAGAACCCTATGGTTTTAGGTGTAGGTCAAAGGTCTTTTGAGGTCACAAGAAGTTAAACTGCAAAAACCTTGTAAATGACTTGTAAACACGATATCTCAAGGTAGCGATGACAGACGCTTTTCATATTTGATATAAAGATTTGTCATATTGAGAGGAAGAGCCCTAATGTTTTTGGTGGAGATTAAAGGTCATTTGAGGTCACCAGAGGTCAAAAAGCAAAATTTTCCAAGAATTCCCAAGGCCGTCCTATGGCATCACCAAAGGTCAAAAAGTAACATTTGCCAAGAATTCCCAAGATCATCATCTGGTGTTACCAGAGGTCAAAAAGCAAAATTTTCCAAGCATTCCAAAGATCACCATCTGGGGTCATCAGAGGCCAAAAAGGAAAATTCCCAACGATTCCCAAGATCACCATCTGTGGTCAACAGAGGTCAAAAGGAAAAATTTTCCAAAAATTCCCAAGATGGTCATCTGGTGTTCAGAGGTCAAAAAACAAAATTTCTCAAGAATTTCCAAGATCGTCCAGAGGTCAAAGTTGACCTAAGATCACCAGAGGAAAAATTGCAAAAAACTATTTTGCAAGGTGTCTGCTGACATATCATTACACAACAGACAGGTCAGAGGTTATCTGAGAAAATCGCAACATTTCCTACGGCAAGGAATCACAATGCCTTTTGGCTTTCTGGTTATCTATATAGTGGTACATATGAGGTAAATATCCAGAAAGTTTCACTCATCAGTTATTTGTCCATACCACTACAAAGCGCGGACTAGTTGTGAAATACCAACTACCAGGGGCTTTTCTCTCCGCTTTTAGTATGTTGACTGTAAAAAATAATGCTTGCATAACTCAGGATTGAACAAAGCGGCTAGTTTGCCCAAAAGGGTGTGTAATGTTTAGCACATATCAAGGCAAAATAAGGATTCTTTCTATACATGTTAACAATATGAAGGTTTGACATGAAAGTTGAAAAGGTGATACCTTCAAGTACTAATATCTCCAGAACCGCATAAAATAGGCTTCACAAGAATGCCAAGGGACAGTACGGTAGGACTTATGAGACAAAAGAGTTTATCAAGGTTTCCCCTTGAATCAAAATGTAATTTTGCCTCTGAATATCGGAATCAATGTGCTAAATTGTTGTTTCCCACTTGAACCTTTATTAAACTCATATAATTTATGATTTTCAAAACCTGAAGCTCGTGTAATCAATCTGCGAATAGTGACAAATGAGAAATCTGTCAACATTGCCCTTCCTGTTCCCAAACAAGACCTCATATAGTTTCGAATACGCAAGAGCCTTTACATGACTAACTACGAGGACTTTGATTAACATGCAAAAATCATCATTACATGGTTTCACACGAAGGTTTACCTCAGTTACCCAAATGTAAGTGGTGAAATACCTTTGCACGTAACATTTTACAGGAGACAGTGGGTTAGAAAATACCCAAATAAAGTAGCAACTGAATATTTGAGTTGAAAACTTAACAAAACAATTTCATATAAGTCAAACTATTGCGATGCTAGCTAGGATTACCTGTGGGACCCATTAAAGTAATCCGAAAGTCTAAATTATCTTATTTTTGCTCTAGCCAGTGCAGACTTGCGAACATCTCTGCACTCAAAAAACTAGGCCCGTTCAAATTTGAAACCAGTTTTGAACCAAATCTAATCAAAGCTTTGACCAGATACCATTTGGATCTCAAGGGCCTTGTTTTCAATGTATCTAACCTTCAAGGACCTAGTTGTTAAGGTTGTTTGCAGTTTGCAGTTAACTAAGGGATTTAGTATATGTGCGTAACAAACTAATGGCAATGTGTACATGAGGAATAAGCCCCCCTAAAGCTTAGAAACTTAGCTACTTTTCCCCTTTATAACAACCAGAAAGCCCAATGGCTAAGTGATACCTTGCCAAAGAGGATAATCATTTGTACTGTAGTTAATCCCTCAAGAATATACAGCTAGATGATGTTGTAGTTGCAAGGAATCAAATAGGCAATAAGACAGGACTAAAAAAAGCCCAGACAGAAAATGCGGCCAACTTGGAGATAGCCAAGTGGTTTACCAAAACTGGTTTACGCAAAAGACAAACAAAATTTCCCTGCATTCTTCCAAATGGACATGGAAATTTAGTGGTAAATTTCCCTTTCAACCTGTATTTTACAAATTCCATCCATTTTCCAAGTAATATTAAACTATTCAAAACCAGAAAGCCAAAAGGCCTTGTGATTCCCTGCCGTAGTAAATGTTGAGATTTTCTAAGATAACCCTTGACATGTCTTTTGTGTAATGAAATGTAAGCAGACACCAAGTATAAGGCTTTTGCGATAAGACTTCTGGAGATCCCAGAAGTCTTATCGCAAAAGGGAATTCTTTGGAAATTTGCTTTTTTTACCTCTGGGCGACCTTAAGATTACGGTCTTCGGAATTCTTGGGAAATTTTGCATTTTAACCTCTGGTGACACCAGATGACGTTTGGCAATTCTTAGGGAAATTTGTTTTTTGACCTCTGGTAACCCCAAATGACAATCTTGGGAATTCTTGGGAAATTTTCCTTTTTTACCTCCGGTGACCGAATTGACCTTTGACCCCTTCCAAAATCAATAGAGTTCTTTCTCTCAACATGAGAAATCTATACACTAATTATGTGAAAAGTGTTTGTCATTGCTATCTTGAGATGTCGTGTTTACAAGCCATTTTAAAAGTTTAAGCTGTTTAACCCCCGGTAACCTCAGATTACATTTGACCATTACCAAAGACAAGAGGTTTCGTCCTTTCATCATGATATCATCATCAAATATGAAAGTGTCCGTCATTGCTATCTTAAATATCGTGTTTACAAAGTTTTGGGATTTTGACCTCTGGTGACCTGAAATAACCTTTGGCAACTACCAAAAACAATAAGATTCTTTCTCTTAACATGAAAAATCTATATACCAAATATGAAGTGTCCGTCATTGCTATCTTGAGATATTGTGTTTACAACGTTTTCGGATTTTGACCTTTGGTGACCTCAAATGACCTTTGACCTCCACCAAAAACAAAGAAGTTCTTCCTCTCAACACTACAAATTTATGTACCAAATAAAATGTGTCCGTCATTGTTATCTTGAGATATGGTGTTTACAACTAACTGTCACGTACACACATGCTGCATCCCAAACACAGCTTAGGCGCCCACACATATGCTGCACGCCAGACACAGCTTAGGCGCACACATATATGCTGCATCCCAAACACAGCTTAGGCGCACACATACATCTGTACATGCTGCATCCCAGACACACATACATGTTACATCCCAGACACAGCTTAGGCGCACGCATACATGCCGCATCCCAGACACAGCTTAGGCGCACACATACATACCGCATCCCAGGCACAGCTTAAACGCACACATACATGCCGCATCCCAGACACAGATTAGGCGCACACATACATGCTGCATCCCAGACACAGCTTAGGCGCACACATACATGCTGCATCCCAGACACAGCTTAGGCGCACATACAAACGCACCTACACATACTCCAAATAACCATCGCATAAATTCCTTGGCCGCCTTGGGCAAGAAATCAAACATCAAGGAAAGTAAAAACTAAACATGGTCCAAACAGTCAGGATTGTTGGTATTTTTTGAATTTTTACCACTTTTTTTAGCCTGACAGAAAATAGCCACCCTGTAGTGATAACAACACTTTCTAACCAAATGGGTTTGCTCCTGCAAAAATACAGCAGTAGAAATATAGAAAGTTGATGTTTGAGAAATATATATTCCGCGCATCGAAAATAAATTGCAAATAAAGCAGGTTTTAAGATAGCTCAGGGGTCTATGTCGATTTATATTTGTTTTTCATTCTTCTTCATTTTGATTAGGATCTTAATTTTTGTTGTCAGCACACTAAAAACATTGCACTATTTATAATTAATAAAGAAAACGTAATTTAATGCCACTTTTTGAAATATTTAAGGACATTTTAGTGAATAAAGCATCTCTGAGATAAAGGTTTTCCAGAGGTGTGTTATACACTGTACTTTTTTGTGTATCCTTTGAATAGCACTCTGGTGAGGAGGAAGTCGTAAATGTAGTACGTATCAATATAAAACT
>WURT03661022.1:0-18163 GCA_009936505.3 Holothuria glaberrima
ATACCTGTGTGACTGTTCTCCTCCGGAATAACGATTAGCATAGCTGAGTGAGTGGCAGTTCCAGGACTAGTCCTCAGGAAAGGAACGTAAGTAGCCGGTCGCGTAATTTTTTACCAGGAAGAATGAGGGCAAATCTTGCCAATGGACGAATCAGCTTCGTGGAAATAGGCCACATCCCTAATTCCAAAATGACAGCTTTTCGACCCTTTTTGGAAACAACGGCCAAATACCCGAATACGAACGACACACAGTTTTTTGCGTCTGTACGGAGGTGTTGTGACTGTGAGCAAGTACATTATTGTACTGTCCATGACGTCATGGACAGTACCTAGGTACGCTTCTCATCATTGTAGTGCGCGTGAGCTCTACCATCTTGGCGTAACACGACAGGCAGGCTTACCTACGTAACTGAACGTTGAAACTGAAAGTTCCACACTGTTTCGGTCCGTTTCTACTATCGGTACTACCACTGTGTAGGCAGGTAATGTTAAGCCTGTTCATGATTTGTCCAAGCGCCTCTTATATAGACTATGATTTGTCACCGCTTACTTTTATTGTAAAGCGCCTCAGAAAACCTTTGGTTGTTGAGTGCGCTATAGTAAGTATCATTTACATTACATTACATTTACCGCTTTCTTGCATTCATTCTAAGTTAGTCCCGATGAAGGACCTCGTTCATAAATAGAAACAGCTTGTAATGTAGAGTGAAATGTTACTGTTTGATGAAATGCTGACAGTCCTTATTTCAGAAAGAAATTTTAGTTGGGTGTGCGCTTGCTTTGTCATTAATACAATAAAAAAAACATAACTTGAAATTCGCAAACGAAGTACTCAGTGGATGAATTTATCGTAAAGTTTATTGCGATGCGAGCTGGACTGCGGGTGCCATATAGCATGCTGAGTATATGGTGTGCCACAACGTGCACGTAGTTACACAGAGTTGATCACAACACGATTACCTATAGAATTCCAACGTGACTATGAACAGAGAAGTCACAGAGAACTGTACACTGCATAACGTAACAGCAATCGGGACGGATGTGATGTGATGAATGTGCTGGCCACAACGCGTAGTTAGAGTTGATGCCAACACGAGTGCCTCAGTTCACCGTTAAAACACTGGGCAAGTTTTTGGTTGGGTAAAACGTTTTGGATATATGTTGATCAAACTTTGCCGATAAACATTTATTGCATTATCCATTCATTGGTTAAAATGGTGATAAGCTTACATATTGGGCATATCTTCGCTTTACCTGCTTGTTGGGCGATTGATTGCTAACTAGCATATTTGCTTCATGTTGGGCAAATCGTTCGCGACAGGTTTTGCACAGACTTGACTTGAATTAGCATCACATTTCTCCTAATTGTGAGCCATTGTTTCGATGCTCTGAAAAATCCTTTTGAAATATTAGACGTTTGCAAAGGAGGAATCCTCGCACATTCCGTTTGGCCACAAAATCACAAAATTCCCCCCCCCCCCAAAGTGTAGAAATAGTACTTAGGACTAACACACCGTGACGTTTGTGTAAGATTCGACATTTGTTATTGAGCGTCGAACGGATATCCAATGAGAGTCCAGAATTTTGGGTATTCTCTGTCACGTCGGGAAGGGCGTTAATATCCTAGATTTCGAAAATTTTTCATTCATGTACGCATATGTATGTGGCTAGTATTTTGCTACGCAAGCAACAACAGGTAGTTCTCAATTGAGTCTGGTGTTATTAATTATGTATAGTGATGCCGGAAGTACAAAACATCGAAGCATCATTTGCAGACAGTGCTTTTTAAAATCTTATTGCTTTGAACATTACGGATAAAAATGAGACGCCAAACGGATTAAACTAAGGCTTTTGGATTTATGGTGGGTTGCTCTGACCTGAAATGTGCCTCTCAGTGAAAGCGCACGCTGTACACGTGTCGTAACATGTCATGTTTTAGTTTAGATGGAAAATATTGAACAGGGTAAAATTATTATAAAAACAACATTTTGAATAGACTTCTAGTACGGCCCCAGATACCATTAATTCTTTTATAACTACAACAGAAAGCTATATAGGAAAAATATCATACGTCAGTATAGGGTACAGATAACACCGAAAGATAAACTGCCCAATTATTGGTTAATATCTTTCCTAATAAACTGATAAAATTTCAACAACTGTTGGGTAGTAAGTCTACCCAATGCTCTTGGGAAACAAATGCCCAGTAGTTATTCACCAAAAATTGACCAACAAATGGTCAAAGTTTTGACAAATAATTGGGACAAATGTGTACCCAACCTAGTTGGTCACTTTTTGCTACCTTTTTGAGGTTGTTATATAGACTTACTCCCCGGGTGGCAATATTGGGCAAGAAGTTGGGCAAGAAGTTGGGTAACTTTTGCCCAATATTTTATACAAAATGACAATGTGGCTATATGGCCTATACCGGCAGGTCAATGCCTTGTTTGTATGACCTTAATAAGCCCTTCAAATATCAAAGATTTTTTGCAAACCATTACAAGGTTAAGAAATATATAGCTTTTGGTGTCAGTGAACTTAGGGACTAAATAAACTCCGTACCAAATCCACGTCAAAGCAAGCTCGACTTCAAACTGCAATGACTTGCCTTACACGCCCTAATATTCTGCGTATTTGCAAGTAAATGTAGTTCTAGTTTTTGAGAGGCAGTTCTTTCGTTCAATGTTCTTGATTCTCATTGAGTGGTCTGCTCTACACTTACTCTACATAGGCAAGCTGTTTTGGGGTTACGGACTTCAAAAGCAGGAGAGACTGTGTACATGTGCGACTCCTTGATTTTAGAGGGTTGCTTTTATGAGGGGCGTTATATTCTCCAGTTACTTCACACTCTTCATAACTATTATTTATTTTGGCAAAGTGTCTACTCTTACAACTTCATTATTCCTAGAATTTGACTGTACTGGTGTGCTAGTTGGAGGGTGGCCATAATCCGGATATTTTAATTAAGTGTGAATCTTATGATGGACACTCGATCAGCCTAAAAATTAGTGGGCCTGAAATTTTGGTACAGGGGGAGGGTTAGAATATGAAACGAGTTTTGAGTTTGTCAATGCCTAAGCAAAAGCATTACAAAGATAGGATGCAACAGAGCCTCTAGGATTGCAAGGAATGGCATATTCCAGTCATTGTAGACTTGCATCTAACATACTGTAATCCCCAAAATTGCAACTCATGCAAGAGTGCAGTAAGACTGGCTGCAGATGAATTGTGGATTCCACAGTATGTTGGCTGTATATATAAATAAGTACACTTTTTTCTTTCACTAACTTGATGAGAGAGAGCAGTACTGTACATAGTAAGCTTTTTCTTTTTATTACGATGGACCCTTGCCTACGTAGCAGACTGTACGGCATATTCCTTGTTCAGTCATATCCCTACAGTCTGCCAAAGTGGACACCAAACAAACTTCTTTGGATATTCATATAAATATGTGCCCTTGAGACTGGTTGAATGTTATTGGATATTCACAAGAGGCAACATCTGGTTCCTATGCCACCCACAGAGTTGGTATGTCATTGTAATACCCACTTCCTGGTGGTACCCACTGCATAGGTGGTTATGCAACCGTGACCGTAATGATAGGAATTCTCAGGTTTCAGTCTAGGTCTTCAGTTTACGACAAAGGACACACACTCACTCAAAAACAATAAGCATGAATAATGAGAGAGTACATGAATAAGTCATCTTATGGTAATGAAGTTTGCGTCTAAAATTGGACGCAGTCCTCTTCGCTTTGGCCGACGGTGGTTTGGGAAGCTGAGGAGCTGAGCAAACAGAGTCCGCTCCGTGGGGTAGATGGACCCCTGCGGGGACGAGAGTGTCCGAGGACATCACCCTACTATTTCCGAGACAAGCAAGTGCAGGCCTGAGTCTGGATCTCTCTTTCAAGGATGGAAGCCACAGTTGGTAGAAAAATAAACAGTAGGATGGCAAAACTGTTAATGATATTGGCTCAGAATTAGAGTGACATATAAAGAACAGTTACATCAGTACATGAATGTTTCTGCCAAATGCAGAAGTAAAAGACAAAGTTGGACTCAGTACAGCATGTGAATGTGATGCCCTACACTACATGCCACCACAAGGAGACCCAGTGATGAAGGGTACATCTTTGATAGCATGTATGGTTGCTCACTCACAAATGAACTATGACATAAATGGTGTTTCCAAATTATGATATCACATTTTTGTCATATTAGTCTGTGTGCTGAAGGAACCTGATTCTTCGAGGAAACCTACAGTGACTATACACAACAGCAGTGAGACAAATTTCCAAGACAAATCAGTGTCATCAAAATGGCCATGCATTTCTCAGTTTTAATCAGCAAAGGGCGTTCTCTCATTTCACAAACTCTTTTGATTGGTTTACAGCCTACTGATATGGGGAAATGAATGTTAATTTATTCTAAATCTTATTGCAGGTGTGTGAAGAAATCAATATTTTTAGTGAAGTGTGTAGACCTGAACAACTTCTTCTTTACTTTTGTAATCATTATATGTTGACACTTGGAGTAATAAGAAAAAAAGTAAAAAAAAATACATATCAAGCAGTAAGAAAAACAACATATCAAGCAGTAACACGTCTATCAGATGAGCAATTATCATCCTTCTGAAAACAGTGACATGCGATCTTCCAATGTTTATTTTTTCAGTATTTACTTCCTGCACTGTGCATACAGGTTTAAGAGGTTACTGTGATACTGACGCATAGCAACACTGTTCAATTGAAGCAAGTTTTTACCAGAGTTCAGACCCACATCATGAATGCACTGTGTACAAATTCTTGTGTTCAGTGGCAATATGTAGGACATGCAGTTTAGTTTCTGTTTTGAAGAGTCCCCTGTGCCCATATTAATACTTAAAATGAAAATCAGGAAAGGACAGCGGCTCATGCTTCTCATTTTGGGCTTGGTACACAAATTTCGCCTCTCCTTTAGGTGGCACTCCACCAATACAGAAAATTACAATGCATAAAGAGCCTAAAATTGTATTGGTTGATATTCAGCCTATAAAAGAGCAGTGGATCCTTTGTGTAGCATGATGTAGTGCTTAGATTGAAGACTAAATTGTGCAAAAATGGTCAAAATTGCTTTTGTTGTTTATGATTTTAAGGCTATGGAAAAAAGGGGGGCAATTTGCTATCTTGTAGTGTGTTGTACAGCAGGATGGATCACAATTTTATATTTAGGCACAGCTACCTCAGATTTGCATGGTCATGTTATAGGAATTTCCATGTGCCAGCAACAACCAACCGAGAGCTTCAAGGTGATGTGTATCTTGTCGGGGTTGAAAACTCTGTCAAGGAATGAGAGGCTAAAAGACAAGCCCAGCTTTGAGTGTAAGTCAACGGCAGGAATAAACGGTAGTACGCCACCTCTAGGGTTACTTTAGCATAGACTTCTGTCATTTTCCTCTTATCACGTCAAGGGCCCTTTTTTCTGGGCTTCGATTAGTATTTGCCCTACAAGTACAATTGTTCCAGATTAAAGAAGTCTCCAATTCTTGTCTCCATATGAGTTGATAGTGAAACTGGTGAACTAAAGATAATTCTACATCATTATCACATAACCTGTACAATACTCTTTAAACCTGTCCATTTGCGTTGCTGTTCCTTGATTAATAATTGTCCTGCTGTGAATTCTTGATCGTACTGTACATGATAACCTTGATCCAAAAAATCACGATACGAGCAGTTACATTCGTGCTCATTGAGCATCAAAGTCAGATATAGCTGTACGTAACAAAGTAGGCCCATTCTGTACAATAAGGCACCAGTGTATCGCTGCCGCGATAGTTCAGCTCAGTGCAAGCCTGAAATGCATGCTGTAGTGTTGCGACGTAAATTTGGATTTGGCATAGCGAATTGCGGGAGAAATCTGTCTCTCCAATCTCTTTTTCTCTCCAAATATAGCTACTGTAAGGCGTGTGATTGGGTTAGTTGAGCGTGTGAGCGTGAGTTGTGATTCCGAGGTGTGCGTCTCACGTCGGAGGCGTGGGAACTTGGCATGTCTTTATCAGTCACCACTGAATTACGTGTGCTGCTCTTTATGACTGCCACTGTAAGCACTGTACTTAACATGGAAACATAATAACTTAGAACCACAAATTGTGTTTCTGTAAACACAAGCAGCCTTCAAAATTAGTTTGGTCAAGAACAAATTTTTCGTTGTGTATAAACATTTGAAGCCTCTGTCGTTACGTCGACCTTTCATGAATAGCCTAACCCTGGAAATACTGTAGTAATGAGCAGACCGTTTCAATTAATAAGCGTTATGGCAAACAGTCCGAGCAACATTTATGTGTACAGTATAAATGGATTGGAAATTGAATAACCTAGACCAGTAATAACTTATACAACTAGTAAGTAATACAATTTTGCCCTGACTTAGTGCTTTAGTACGTTCCAATATACACTGGCACAGGAACAGTCATGGACAGTAAGTGGTTACGATTTTCGTAACCACATTTTCTAGTTCAAGTGATCGTAAATGATGCTCGCAAAGTGTATGCCTTATTGGATAGTGGGTCGAGTAATTCCTTCTGTTCCCGGGCTCTAGTTAGCTGATGAGGAATCACCGGTAAATCGTATGAGTTCCAACTTAGAACACTGAATCTCCGGCTCTCAGAAATCTGAAGTTGTAGATTTATCCCTTTCTTCTGAATCAGGCGAAAGTTTGGAATTATCTGCAGTTTACACTGGTTTATGTGGTCGGTGACATACCTGTCAAAAGTACACGTATCGAGACCGTATTCTATCCCCACCTGAGTGGACTCGGTCCCATGCCCGCGTTCCAAACTGATAGATTGACGGTAGACTTACTGATTGGTCAAGACAATGCAAAAGCCCTTGTACCGTTGGTACGTCGGGGCATTCCAGGGGAGCCGTATGCTATTCGGACCTTATTTGGTTGGTGTGTTAACGGGTAATCCACCAAGAAGGTGCCTAGTCGCAAAGTTATTTCCAATTTCATATCAGCTTTACCCGTACGAGACGATGTCTCTCGCTGGTGGGAAATTGAAAACGAGGGTATAGGGCCGTCTTCATGGTCATATGAAGAAAAGTTAGTCATAGACCTGTGGGACAGGGAATGTAGAAAAGTAGACGGTCACTATGAGATTCCGATACCTTGGAGGGATAGGTCAGAGTCGCTTCCCAACAATTTTGTGGTGGCCAAAACTAGACTAGATAGCTTGTATAAGAAACTGCTGAAAGAGGGCATTTAAGATCGGTACAATACAGAGATAGCAAAACTTTTGGAAAAGGGTTATGCAGAAGAGGTCCCACGTAATGAGCTGCTAGCAGCGGATAGGAATTGGTATCTCCCCCACCATGCAGTATTTTCTGACAAAATGCCAGACAAGCTCAGGGTTGTCTTCGACTGCGCCAGTACGTTTAAAGGAAAGTCGTTGAATGATCGTTGCATGCAAGGCCCGGTTATGATGACTAAACCCATGCCTGTCTTGTTACGGTTCCGACAACATAGCATTGCCATTCAAGCCAAAATAGAGGCTATGTACATCTAAGTTAAAATTCCTTTAAAGGATAAAGATGCCCTTAGATTCTTGTGGTATAATAACGACAAATTATGATATCATCGAATGACCTCGCATTTATTTGGAGTGGTGTGGTTGGAGTGGTGTGGTGTGCTTCTAGCTCCACGTATGCTCTAAGGAGAACCGTGATCGACCCCCCCCCCCCCATGTGGCGATCCCTTAATTAGATACACAGTGGATGATTCATTTTACGTCGATGACTGCCTAAGCTTTTTTTGTCTTCGAGGTCGAACGACTTATGGATGGTTTGGTAACCAGAAGGAAAACGCTCAGTATAGTGGCATCAATAGTTGACCCGTTAGGATTGATAGGCCCCTTAGTGATGACAGGGAAACTGCTCTTTCAGAAAGCAACAGCCCGCAAGTTGTCCTGGGATGATAAAGTACCATCCGACATAGAGCGTGAATGGGACCTCTGGGTACAGTCCTTAGGGACTATTAGTCACTTGAGATTTCCTCGTTGCTTTAAACCTAGGGCATGGGATGGTGGTGCAGTTGAACTTCACCACTTCTCCGATGCGAATACTAAGGGTTATGGATGTTGTAGTTATAGGCTATTCGTTGTGTAAACAGGTTAGGTGCTATTAATGTACAGTTAGTTATGAGTAAGAATAAAGTGGCACCATTAAAGGTTTGTACGATACCACGTTTGGAACTAGTAAAAGCAGCAGTTTTGGCATTTAAAGTTGATGCCCTACTTAGAGGGGACTAGATCTAGACTTCACTCAGTCCTTTTTTTTTTTTTTTTTTTTTTTTTTTTTTTTGACGGACTCAGAAGTTGTCTTGAAGTATATAAATAACGATACTCGCAGATTCCACGTATTTGTGGCTAACAGGGTGAGTTTGGTCAGGGAGTACAGTGACCCCAAACAATAGCTGCATATAGAAACTAAGTCTAACCCTGCTGACTTGGTCACTAAAGAGTGTAAAGGTTCTAAGCTGCAGGATAAAGATATGTGGATGCACGGCCTGACAAATTGCGTCAGTACAAATGTGAATGGGGTAGTGTCAGGGTCACTCCGACCCCTGTGGATGATAATGACCCCGAAGTTAAGAAGGTTCAGGACAGTGTCACGGGAGGGAAGGGGGGTGGGAAGTAGGAGTGAGGTTTTCCCCATGGGCAAGGAAAATGATCATGTTGATGACCCGCTTCAGACTTTAATGAAGTACTACTCATCTTGGCATAAAATGAAAAGAGCCCTAGCATGGTGGATTCGGTTCATAAAGTACCTTAGGGGACAAAGGTCTACTCCTAAGCTATCGATACAGGATGTTCGGGAGGCTGAAGTAGTTCTTCTTCGTAGGTCACAGTCTGTGACCTTCGCGTCCGAAATTAGAAGACTATTCGGCGATAAGCCAGTTAAGGTCGCTACCCAGGCAACACAAAACGTTTTTAAAACGTGTAATGTGGTGTTATAAAAGGTTTTTTACACCACTGTGACGTTTTAAAACGTTATGTGTTGCCTGGGTAGTTCCCTTAGACAACTTAATCCCTTTTTAGACGGTAAGGGTTTGCTTAGAGTAAGCGGTAGGCTAAGGGCAAGTGATTCTGCCAATAATCATCCGTATTTAAATTCGGGAGAGCACGTTATTGCTGCAGCCAATGTGAGAGATTCTCATAACCTTGCCCAAGTAGGTTTTGAATGGGTTCTGGGTATCACGCGTAAGAATTATGGGATCACCAGAGCCCGACCTTAAGTGGAAAGGATTCTGAAGGCCTGTGTTACATGTAGACGGTTATATTCTAAGCCACACCCTCAACTGACGGCCGATCTACCTAAAGAGCGCGTTGAAGATAATAAGCCACCATTTTCTTACGTGGGTATCGATGTTTTAGGCCCTTCTATGTAAAGCTCGGTAGATCAGAGGTCAAACGCTATGATTGCCTGTTCACGTGTTCAAGCGTAAGGGCCGTTCATGTGGAAAAGTTAGATCACTTGATACTGATACCTTTATTAATGCTTTTAGACTTTTGTGTAGGGGCCATCCCGAGGTTGTATTATCGGACAATGGCACTAATTTTGTGAGCTTACGTTGATAAGAGGGATATGGGGTGGAAGTTTAATCCGCCATATTTTTCCCGTATCAGGGAGTTTGGGAGAGAATGATAGGTGGCTTTAAGAAAGTTATGACAGCTATCTTCCCTAAAACTTTTAGGCTCACTGATGAAATTTTGCAGACTATTTTCTGCGAAGTTGAAAACATAGTCAATGGTCGTCCACTCACCAAAATCAGTGACGACCCTTCCAACCCTACTCCTCTCACACCTAATCATTTATTACTGTTAAGAAATGGCTCTGTTGTCCCCCGGGGGTGAATTCAACCCCTCTGACCGTTTCCGAAGGCGGAAGAGACATGTGCAACACTTAGCCGATCAATTTTGGCGAAAGTGGGTCAAGTTATCCTTGCAAGAATTACAAAAAAGATCAAGAAGGACAAAGGTCATTCAAAATCTAAAAGTAGGAGATTTAGTAATGTTACGAGATGAAGTCATCCCAAGAAATTTATGGCTTCTAGCTCTGGTCGTGGCAGTAAACCATAGTCGGGACGGCCTGGTCCGTTCCGTCAGAGTTAAAACTAAAACCAATGTGTTGGTCCGTCCCGTTTCAAAAATAGTTCTTTTTGGAATCTATCGGTTCAACTTCCTAAGTGATGCGTGGTTGTCTTGTTGACTTCGAATGTATGTTACGAGTTTTGTAATTTTATTTTTTTTTTTAGCAAAGTTTGTTTGTCATTAAAAGAAGCATTGGAAAGCGGCCAATGTAATGTCTTGTTGTTGTAAGAGCTTAAGAGGCTTGTTAAGATTGTCGTACTTCCAAGTGAGAGTTGAGGATGCGGGTTTGTATGTATCAGAAGACTTAACTAAGAATACGTCAAAGTTGTGTTTTATGTTAATTTGAATGAAAAACATCATTCAATGGGGGAGTGTTATCGTCACCGATAAGTTTCTCGGCAGACTGCACAAGTAACTACTTGGCCGGTGTCCAAGTAGCAGATGTGGCAAGAATGAACGCCTGCGGGTGTTTCTTTTATGACTAGCGTGGGTTAACGTGGCTATGCTGGTCACTTCTGTTCCATCTTTCGTTTCGTTCGCCCGCATCCTCTGGCACGACCGTTTATCTTTTGAGTTTACCCCAGTCACCGCAGTTATCCCAGTCACCGCCGTATCCCAGTCGCCCCCTATAAAACACAGCTACCCGCCATTATCTCATTGTGTGTGAAGCAATAACCCCTTAACGATTTTTTAAGTCAAAGTAAAGCATAAGCATAAAGTATTTGGAAGTGTCATGATATGTCTGCCATGTTAATGAGAATGTAAAAGTGTTTGTCTTTTGTTTCCCACAGAGAATCTTGTCAGGTTAATCTTGTTTCGTATCCGTTTATATCGTATATTCATCCTGTGTGTATGTTATCCATGTATGCCTGGAATGTGCCTTTTCCTTGAAATCATGTATCCGTTCATGTAAGGCATTGTTTTTTTTTTTTTTTTTTTTCTTATTAATTTTTGTTCTTTTCTCCCAGTTTCACCGTACTTATGGCACGTGTGCTAAATAAAGGGGTAAAATATGGAGTACGCCTCTCTTATAGTGTTTTCGAGCCACACATAGTGACAGTGACAATATTTCTTAAATAATAAAAAATGTCTTTTTGATCATAATTATATGTCTGGTATTTAGCTGGATGCCAGAAAAGATGATCTCTGGATTATGATTTCAGAGGCATCTTAAAAGCCTTCTACAAGGGTCTCATATTAAGGGGACAAAGCTCCAATTCCTTTCCTCCA
This sequence comes from Holothuria glaberrima, assembly GCA_009936505.3. Lineage (NCBI taxonomy): Eukaryota > Metazoa > Echinodermata > Holothuroidea > Aspidochirotida > Holothuriidae > Holothuria > Holothuria glaberrima. The sequence continues at coordinate 11,358 of WURT03661022.1, forward strand.
AATCCTGTAGCATCACTCCATTCCTAACTCAAGGTGTCGAGACCGCGTGTTTGGTCTAGTGGTAGAGCATCCGCCTCTCACGCGGGAGGCCCGGGTTCAATTCCCATGTCGAGTCATACCAAAGACTTTAAAACTGGAACCTTCTGCCGTTGTGCGTGATGCTCCGCATAAGCAATGGAGAAAGGGAAAACAAGCCAGTGAGCCACAACTGGAAAAAAGGCCGTGGCCGGCTCGACTTGAACCAATTGGTTGGACCTAGTGGTGGACTTAAATTTCCAATACCGCTTTTGGATAATTTTTGGTCACAAAATTTATTTTGAGGAGAGAGAGGTGAAGGGGTATGGGAAGGTGGGGTAGACTGAGAAAGAAGCGGAGGGAAGAACTAGCACAGGGGAACAGACCCCTTGGATGCCTTATTGTGCACTAAATCGCTGCAGTGATGTCGTGATCGCCAGCAGGCGCGTAACCAGAAATTTGCCAAAGAGGGGCGAAGCTTGTAGGTAAACCATCTAAGCGTAGCGCCACCATGTTTGGCGCGAAGCGCCAACAAAATTTTGGCCGAAATGCCTCCCAGATCGCTGAAAATGCCACTTCCCATGCCTTGTAAATTGCATCTAAACCTTTTCTGTTTTTAGTTACTAGCGACAGTCATTAAAAAATCATCAGGGGTGGTAGGGAACACTTTGAGAACCACTGATCTAGCATAAGCCTACACAATATGTAAGGTATAGCCAACAGAGTTGTTAAATATTCCCAGCAGCGGCGTCTATATCATACGGAAATCTAATGATTTGTCTAATCAATGTGCCAGGATGACATTGTAGATTTTCCATAATGCACTTAATCTGTAGATAAATTGCACGCCTTTAAAATTAGCATCTTCCAAAAGCTACATGCTATTGAGATTTGGGTTTCACCTCCTAAAACTGAACCATTGTTTAATTTTTTTTTTTAATTTATTGAATTTGGTCTCTGGAAAACCTCTTTTAATTGTTTTGCATTTCACTGATTGTGTTCAATTAGGTATTTTTCTTAAAAAGTACTGAGTCCTTTGTGTTGGGTTCTTGTTACACTTTTTGGTTACACTTACAAGGTATGTACTTATATTATGCTCTTTTGTTTTGTGAAGCAGAGACTGCAGGTTCTCCGAAAAGTGACGCAATACCAAAGCTGCTAAAGACTTTCCTGCTATGTGAGACTACATGTATCAGGTGTTCTGGTTGTGTCCTTAAGGGCTCCTTTTGACGTTACAAATGCAATCAGGTGGGACAATACTGTGTGACATTTTGATGGAAATTTGTTAAAGCAGTGGTGGCTCTGTATGGTCATAATAGGTAAAGCCTCCCAGATATTTTCCTTCCTCCCATTTCTAACTAAAGAAGCTAATTGAAAAAGCATATTGAGCTAGACCCCTCGTTTTGAGCTTTCACAGCTTGCGATAAAATGTATTTGACTTGGCACTAAAGAGGAATCCGGGTTTGCCGAATGAAATTAATGTGACCAATTTTCCCTTGAGGATATCCTAAAGATGATCTAATTTTGTTCTGCATTCTTTAAAATCTTCAGTTAATGCCATTTAAGACGGATAAATGCATTAGTATAATAATACCAATTCTGTAAACATCCCATAGCCTCCGGAGATAGCCCCAGGTATCTGCCGATGCGATTCTCGTGGACTCCACCAGGGCCCTTGAGATAGGTGTCCTATCCCTACGTTCATTCTGGGTAACTATACATACATCCCCTTAAAGGTACTCTTATCTCACCCCAGGCAGTAAAAATTCTCCCAACCAAGATAACGTCTATCTCCTCCTCCAATTTAAACCAAATCTCCTGTCTTAGTACACCTCTTAGACAGAGCCACTGTAGCCTGCTGCACCGAGTTTAACTGCTCGAGGCAATATTGCCAAACACAGTGTGTGAGATTAATTGTGAACACAGCTGACTGTACAATTCTTTGTTGACCAACCAGAGTGAACTGAAGTGTTTGAATGAATATCAATCAAAGTGCAATTATCAATTGTATTTGGAACTCTGGGGATATTTCTAAATATGTTTGGTCAGAGAGTTTCAACCAATTTTCTGTTTTTAGGAGGATGCCATATCCCCTTTAAAGACCAGCCAACGTTCCGCCGACTAAAGTTGTTACGTACTCGTTTGTACTACTCACCTCAAAAGTGCTTTCAAATTAACACATGTTAGTGTTATTTTAATAACATTATGAAGAAACATCACTTTTGCGACTGAAGTTGTAACAAAACATTATCTACAACAACAGTAAGTTTCCAACAGGAATGCAATTACGCTAATTTTTACACGATTATGTTAAAATACTGAAATGGGAACAGTATATTTTACATATTGCACGCGTTTTTTTTTTTTTTTTTTTTTTCTTTCTCTTAGAACCTAACATTGGTGTGAATTCAGAACTATGAGCAGAATGAATGACTGTTGGTTAACTGTGTACTTGTGTGTGAATAAACATATAGTTGAACAGTGCACTGCAATGCTTTGTCCTTGGGCCTGAAAAACTGTTTTGCGTGGATTGAAAGGGCCGTTTCTCCTGCGTCTCCAACGTTGGTAGAATTCATCGTCGGATTCCTTTCACTTGCTACAACGTTTGTATTTGAAACATTTTCCATCGATCTGTAGAAAAGTAAGAAACCATATATAAGAAGTGCAAACGACTCTTTGAGGATTTAGTGTAATTTTAAAATTCTTAAAATGTCTTCCTAATTATGTCTTGGAGGTTAGGGACCCTCCTCCCTGACATTAACGAAGACCAATACGAACACGTGCTGCAATCCAGATAAGAAACAGCACTGCAGGTAACACAATCAATGTAACCAAACGTATCGACTGATACGAACTATGAACAAAGGGACATGTTTTTAAATAAGGCAAAAAGAGGGGGAAGGGAAAATGGTGAAGGTTACCCCATTGCCAGTGACGGCACGGGACAAGCCAAGGACAACTATTTCAGGTGCTATGCTCAATTTTGTAACCCACAGGAAAAGCAATCCCAGCCTTCATAGTAATATTGGAGAAACGAATATTGCTTAAAAAACTACGTTTTTCACTTAAAAATACCACCCAACGAAGCTTTTAATGTTTCGAATTTCACCATTTTGAAGTCAAAACGAAGTAAAAACATGACAATTCCTCTGCAAAAATAAAATCTTCAGAAGAAATACTTATATTAACATTAACGCTTGTGTTATGTATATGCTAACCGCGCGTGCGGTAAAATTTTGTTTGGGAGCGCACTAATCATAATAAGCTTTACTGGTTATTGCACTGTGTCACATGGCATTATTATGCACATGTGAACTGTACAAGTGGCTACACATGCAAGCAAGAAGAATAAGGGAACAGCTGACCCACGAACAAGTCCTAAAACAACTTGTCCCAGCCTGGATGAAAGGAAATCGAGTGTAAGAAATAAAATCAAATGAACATTATAACGCAGTTGTAAGAAGTATGAAGATGTATGTAGGAAATTTCCAAGCAAAGACAAAATAGTAACATAATGCGAAAGAGAGACTTGACATTCTAATTCCGGTATGAAGAGATTTTTTTAAAATAGTCAAAAGTCTCATTGCAGTAAGTCGATCGACCGTGTTATCACGTACATTTTCGAAAAGGAGAACTTTAAACGTTATTTGTAGCTTGCCCAGGGAAATCAGAGAGGGGACGGGAAGTCAAATTTTCGACTTTTTTTATAGGAAGGATACCGTCCTAACAGATGTCCCTTAGAGGAACTGTGAACTGTTGACCTTTTTTACGTCAAAGCCTGGCTATATATGAACCGTTTTGGAATACAACTAAAATCCCTGTTTTTACTCTCTATGTGTGATATAAGTTATATTGTGACGGAATGAACCAGGTACGTTGTCCGAAACAAGGTTTGACAACAGTGTCTGTTGCATCTTGAACTAAACATAACTATTTTGGGTCATTTTTTCTATGGGTCTTGAAGAACTTTTCTTCAGTTGTTTATAGTTCAGAAAACTCAATCTTAATTAAAAGTAAGGTAACGTTATCACTACCTTACTTTAAACACTACTTTTCCTTAAAGTGGAGTCAAGCTATTTATATTCTTTATTGTTGTAGACGTTACAAACATCCATTTTCATCCACTTATTTTTGTAGAAAACCTGCTACCATGTTAAAACGGAACCGTTGTGGCTTTCTAGTACACTATATTTATTCATATGATGAAGCAAAGAAAGGAAACCAAACTTTTAAAAAACGAATCTGGAAATACTATGTCGTTTCTGGTAATTCACTAAAAAAGAATTTTTATTAGAAAAAAATAAACTTAGCACATCAAATTTATTTTTTTTGAATAAAACATACACAAATGCGGATGGCGAAACAAGATTTTAAATTTTAGGGTAAAACTGTAGACGTTAAACTAATTTTATTTTACAGTTGAAAGCAGAAATAGCATTAGCACTCACTTCTTGATACCAGGCTTAAACTGACAGTTGTATTTTTGAAAGCTTTTATGCCGTCATTTTTATCTTGACCCAATAGACGTTTGAGTACATTGAGTAGTCCAGGTTTTTCTTCTGTTCGGTTATTGTTTGTTCAATAGCTATCCATTAATGAAAGTGAATCAAAAGGGGTTTGATGCGTCTCATCTTTATTGGGGCAGCTAAAAACTACCCAGCAGAAGTCACCCTTAAGTTTATCTAAAGTTGTTATGTTTTTATCGCAAGGTGTTCACTAAGTTTATGCTTTTCGTTAGTGTGCAGTGAGTACACAGAATTTCCATCCAATTTCCACAAATTTACCTTTTCTTCATTAACTTGTTAGTTTATCTGCAAGATTTGTTGAAGTTATTTTTTGTTGTTTAAAAGTAACCAAGGCCTATATGGAAGAAATGGCGAATTTTCAGTTATTAAAAGAAGTCTGAATTGAAATTTTGGGCTCGATTTACACAGCAATTGGAGTTTGTAATAAAATTTGTTAAAACTGAGAACTTATTTGCTTGAAAGCTGTAATTCTAAGACAAATAATTACCTCTGTTCCATTTTAGTAGAAAAAACAAAATGTATTGCAACAATAGTGTTATTTAGCCATTTGTAATCAAATGAAAAATTATTTAATGATGCGTTGGTGGAGCTTTGCTTAGTTTATTGCTACCAAACCTGGCGTGATAATAAGCTTACAATATACACGGCATTCCCTTTCATTCACCCTCACGGTACTATGCATCTCTAAATGTAAAAGAGTGACTACAGTGAACACCCTTTTATAGAGTGGAATTCGATTGAGTTTCCACTTTGCTTGGAGTGGTAATTAACTCCAGTTGAGTAAAAATATCACTCGACGGAGAGTGGAATGTCACTCAAAAACAAGAGTGGTCAATGTAGTCACTCTTTTTGGCAGAATTTCACTCTTTTACATTTAGAAAGTGGAAGATGTTGAGAACATGAAAACATGAAAAATATAAAAAGTCTATGTAGATCCCACAAACTGTTTCCAAAATCATTTGAAATGAAATCTCTGGCTAAAATGAAATAAAACTGTTGTCCTAGTTGCAATGGCTTTAGAGTACTTTTTTGCTTTCATTCAAGTGACCATTCTCAATGATACATGGGTATAATAACCGGATTACCGGATAATGCCACGAAAGATGCTTTTTTTCTGTACTTTCGTGATTCTTAAATGCCAGAAAATCACATCTTATAAAGTTAAATTTCATTTTTCATGAAGAAGGTACTCGAGAGGGCCAGGCAAACCTTCCATATTGGCAACTCCCTGCAATGTACATTAACAACTGGCTGTTGCAAAGCGGTCACATAATGATATACATAATGATATACGATTTCATGAAAACTTATGGTCTTTGTGTTCTTATCTTGATTCCCAGATGCCAAAACTGTAGCCTACATCTTTTGTTTCCAAAATTTTGTTCAGCCTCTAAGGTTATGTGCCTTTGGCTCTAGCAGATTGAATCTTTATCCTCACCAAGTTAGTCCCTTTTAAATAATATCTCGAATCTATACATGACAAAAACATGAACATAAGTGAATTATAATAGCCCCCTTTATAAGAGTATGGAAGGAATGGAAAGTTAAACCTGTTAAATAGAACTACTTGTGGAGGAGAAATGGGAAAGCCTTTTTCTAGTAGGTGAGGAAATATAAAAGAAAAGGTTGAAAAGCCATAACCTTAGATCGTGTTGAGGCGCAGGGTATATCTTCCTACTTCAAAGCGCCACTGCAGGCCATTTTCGCCCCTCTGACCGAACTCCTAGCTCCGCCACTGGTACGAATGCCAAGCTGCCGTTGTACCCGATATATCCATGCAACCGTGGCATGTTTTACATGCAATTGCCTTGATAAAAGTGTTAAAGTTCATGTTAACAACCGGTGAAACTAATACTGCGAATTACTGCTCAAGCCACTGAAAGGCCTTAAAATGAGTACACTGTCGTAACTACGGGAGTGAGGGTAAGACCCCCCATGAAAGCCTGTCGCCCTCCCACTAGTCCCCACTGGGATTTTGAGTGTTCAAAAAATTGCATAATGGGCGAAAAATATATCATTAGTTTGAATTAACTCGAATCCCCATGATGAACCACTAATGCAAAAATGCAAAATTTCTGCGCGTTTCGAGCACATTTGTCACATTACACACTCCATATCTTATAACCATTATTGGGGCAATAGTACATTATTGGTGTTATTTATCGTCCTCCTAGTGCCTCACCTCGTTCTTTTATTGAAGATCTTAGTAACCAGATTGATATGATTTTAAGTACTAAAAATATGTGCTTCCTGTTGGGTGATTTT
>WURT03661032.1:0-18161 GCA_009936505.3 Holothuria glaberrima
TCATAAACGGATTCTAGTCGTACAGTATATTTCTAGGACTGACAAAATCGCAATAGACATCATCATCATGTAGCCTGTAGACATTCGTATTTGGCGTGTATTAAAATATTTTTTCTCGGTCTGTAATTTCATTTGGGGGGCAAGTGGGGGCGAGAGTTTTAACTGGGGGGACTCCCGCCCCTGCCCCTCCCCGCTGGCTACGCCACTGCAAACACTTAATACTGATCATGGAATTTTTGAAATGTTACAAAGACAATTAAAAAGGCAGTGTTTAAAATTGATATTTTGATATCGTGTTCACAGACATAAATTATGGTACATCATAAAGTTCTGTGGTGCTTAAATATGAAAACAGACACATTTCATCTCATTTTTGAAACAGTTACAAGAGAAAGTAATTATTATAAGTGCCCATAGTATTACTTCTCAGCCTTTTTTTGAAAATTAAAATTAGTTTCATTCATCTGTTTGCTTATTTTTCATTAATATCCTGTAATAATAATCACTTTCAGTAAGCCCGCACCTCTTTTCCTGGGTGTTGCTAACTTGCTACATATTTATCATAATACCACTTTCTTTTTGTCTTGAAGACTATTCTTTTCCATCCACCAGACAACCGTTAGGTCATGAACTTTCTAAGCTCAGTTATCTTCATAAAAAGTGTGAAAGAAATTAGTAGAATTTGTTTTGTAGGTTGAAACAATTGGGGACGCGTATATGGTTGTATCTGGCTTACCTATTCGTAATGACGACAAACACGCTCGGGAGATAGCTAACATGTCCTTAGTGCTAATAGATGCCTGCTCCAACTTCAAGATCAGACATTTTCCAGATCGCAAGCTATTACTTCGTGTAGGCATACACACTGGTAGGTACTTCATATATCTATACATCTGTCTGTAGTTTCACCCATCTGCCCGGCCGCCAGTCCGTCTGTCCGTCCTTCCTTCCATATAGATCTTATGCATTGACGTCATAAGACGTCATTATGGGGCAAAACAACCTGACAACGAAGCACGCTTCCCACACGATGTAGACTTCGCACGCGCGTGTAATAGAATAGTAGACTTAGGGCCTTTACGTGCCTTTTCGCCTGCTTGACAAATCAGCTGCCTGCATTTGTTAGTGTAAATCGCAATGATAGGAGGTTGCCTCAAAACGAGGGAGCACTTTCCGTTCTGTTACGTCATATGCATAAGGTCTGTACGTTAAATTTTTGTACGTATATAGTACTCGTGTAACATTTTTAATACGTGTGGCCGCATTTGTGTATGCATGTATCTATAACTGCACAAATGCCACCACATACACCAGCACATGCATGCAGTTATGTAAATATGATTATTTTTTCAACTTCGTTTTAAGAATTCCTGAAGAACGAAGACATGTAAATGTGTCAATTGTTCAACTATGAGTTTTACAATAGTAGATATGCAAATGACGTTGTCAAATTCAACATTCATGGTATTAACATTAATTAAAGTATACCTAAAGTCTAAAATAACAAAATGAAAAGGTGCAAAGATTGAAAAATATGTTTTGGTCAACTCCCATCCTCACAGAACGTTCCTGTACTATGATACAAAATGTTGAAGGTTGTTCACTAAACTGATAAAATGTGGACTGAGGAATAATTTGTAACTTGAATGTCACCTATGTACTACTTAACTTGTTTTCTTTGTTTTTCTTAAAGATTCTAAACTTTTGATCAACATTTGGTCACGATATTTTGTTGTAAAATTGCTTGACTAAACATATTCTCTTGTCACACATCTTTTGCGAGATAAGGGTAATTCTGTTAAGGTCATGAACATTCCAATTTCAAAAGGCAACAAAAACCTTCAGTGAGAGTTGCTCAAAGAAGGACACCACTATTGCTCAGTTGACTTTTCAAATTAGGTAAACTATCTTGAACATTTTATTTCTTGATAACTTAACAGAGTAAGTTATGGAGAAGTGAGTTAGACCAGTCAGATCCATTCTTCAACGCCCGTTACATATGTATATATGTATGTATATATATATATATATATGTATTTGTAGTTTTAGAATTGAGATACACTTTAAGATATGTGGCCGCTTTGGTACGTGTTGTGGGCAAGGTACTGAAAATTTGTAATACTGAAATTGTTCATTGGCTGATAAATTATAGCATTATGTGTTGTCCTGGTTAAGTATTTTTTTTACAATATCATAATAATTAATTGAACGTATTCTTAGTGTAAATCCTCAGATTTTGGCAACTACTTTTAACGCATATCACGAGTCACTTTCCATATTGTAAGGTATTTACATTTCATTTTAACACTGTAGGGTCTTGTGTAGCTGGCGTTGTGGGATTAAAAATGCCTCGATATTGTCTTTTTGGTGACACTGTAAACACAGCTTCTAGAATGGAGTCAAACGGTGAAGGTGGGTGAATTCCCTACAATTTGATCAATGGTAAAAAGCATTAGTGCCTAGTTGTAAGTCATTCATCCTGATTGCAGTTCCTTCTTCTTCGTCATATATTAACGTTCTAAAGGTAAGAGTGAGTGTTAGACCATGTGGCTCATCAACATAGTGAATTATTTAGTCCATCTTTTACCTATTAATGTATTGAAAAGATTTTAGTGAAACTGCAACTACATAAAGGCATATTTTCAGAAAATATTTTAACTCTCATGTTACACTAGTTCTATCAAGTACTAACAAACAAAATTGTGTGCAGTGCTTCATTTCCAATTTCATCTTTCGATTGAGACAAATTAGCAAGTATTATTAGCTATGTTTAAATGTTGTGCCAAAAGTATGACATGTAGTTGACATATAACTAACAGGCTACATTACAGACTTATAAACTGTTCATTTTTTTTTATATTTCAGCATTGAAGATACACACCAGTCAAAGTACAAAAACTTTGTTAGAAAAACTAGGGGGATTCAATATGGAATATAGAGGTGAAATTGACCTGAAGGTAAGAAAAAAAACTAGATTTCGAAATAAACTTTTAACAACAACCAAGAAATGTAAGCTTGTAATACCATTTATTGCAAAAATATGATGGAACATGATATGGAGTTGTCAAATGCAACATCCATTTTGAATTTTGCCAAATTTACCTAAAGCTTCTGTACAAAAATCCCAATGCGCAGGAAGTGTAATTATCTGTAACATGGATTATCAAAGAGTGTAAATCAGTTATGAAACTAGTTGTGCATCTTTAACATCTTTATTAATACTGGCGTCACAGTGTCCCGAAGTTGACACCAGATGGACACGCGATAAAGGAAATTTTCACATTCGGCTCTGATCGTAAAAACATCGCGACATTCGTGAGTGCATCTTATGACATCGTATGACCCCCGGTGGAGTTTTTCAGGCTTAGGGAGCAGCTTCGTGAGCGGTTTCAAATTCTTTGGCATTCCAAAAAATTGCCGAAGGACCTTGCAAAGCATAGGCGGACTGGCCGTTGTGGCGATGTGGCGATCGCCGCATGGCCCGCTCTGTTCATAGCTACCTTGGGCCAGATGCTGAGAAAAAAAAAGAGGAAAACGAGGGAAGGGAAGAGGAAGCGAAAGAAAAAAAGAGAAAAAATTAAGGAAGGGAAGTGAAAAGAAAGAGAGATTGTGAAAGATGGAGAGTGCAAGTGGAAGACAAGATCGCAATGCATTGTGCGCGGGAACTGATTGTACTCTGAGTCCGGGCCCTATGTGCTGCTTGGGGCATCTACACGTTTCCCATCAGGTTTAACATCTTAAAGGGTCGCTGCCTCATTCTCATTAATCCCTGTTCATTGAGGCGGCATAGGGACAAATAAGTGAGTAGTAACTCAACAGCATCGTTCCCCTCCCTCTTCATCGTCTGGGGTCATGACAGTTTTTAATATTTCTAAATAAATCCTAATCATTAAAATTTCACAATTTTCACATGGAGGACGCCCTCGGAACACTGAAAAGACGTTAGAAAATTTCTAATGTCCACCCTACAGTGGTCATAGACCAAATAGCAAAGAAGACAAGGAAGCTGAGACCACGTCTTCTTGTGTGAGTAGGTAGTCAATATGTATAGGCTACTGTTTCAGTGGCGCTTGCACGGGGTCATTGGGGCAATCTTCATCGAATTCGAATTATTAGAAATTATTTAGATCATGATGCTTGTCGTACTTTTGCGCAAGCTCTTGTCAACTCACACTTAGATTATGCAAATGCAATATAAATATCTCTGACTGTACCGTTTACACGTAATTCCACATTTGCTGACAGGTCTATGGTCCTAAGTTGTGGAATGCCCTGCCAGACAGCATCAAATGTAGTCCAAGTATTGCAATATTTTAAATCTAAGTTAAAAACTCACCTGTTTAACGAAGCATTTAGTACATAGGCCTAGTGGATTTTTTTTATTGTAAAGCGCCTCAGGAAACCTTTGGTTGTTGAGTGCGCTATATAGTAAGTATCATTTACAATTTACCCCCCCCCCCCATCGATTTCTGAAGATTCCCAATTATTTAATCAAATGAGCCCAACATGCGTCTAAGCTAAATATTACTGCGGGGGGGGGGGTGTCGTAGGGTAAGGTGTGCTTTTGACTGAGTGATGGATGCTTTAATCAGTTTCTATCACAAGTCCTTCTGAAACTTTCGAAATTTTCAGAAATCCTCCGCAAACCATCAAAATTTTCGCTTGCGTCGCATGCTCCCAAGACGCCTCGCGGCTGTGCTTATTATCAATACCGTCTTAGACGTGTTCGCACTATTCATCAGCGAGGGCTTTTAGGCCGATTGTTCGTCTCTGTAGGAGTGATTACAGAGGAGCATAGCATTGCAAGGGAGTGAAACATGGGAATTCAAGATAAGACATGAAAATTGAACGTTTTTTACGAATTATCAGGAAAAAGACTAGCCGGCTTATTGGCAGATTAATTTTATTAGGGAACTGATAGTTTCTCGGTGAATAGTCTGCATGCGATTTTTGTCATGGAAAAGATTTCTAACGCAAAATTTCGAAGCTCCTTGCGCGCATTCGTTACGGTTCGCACTCCGCAATCTCATGACGGCATGGTTATTATATTCGAACCAATACCCTTTTCGAAAAACACCAGAACTACATCTTCAACCTATGTACATGGTAAGGACAACGCATCAAAGGAGGATCCTAGAGCAATCGTATATCACGAGTAGCCTACTATTCAGTAACATTTGTTCTGTAGCGTGATGTGAAAGATTGGAAATAGGCCTATGTGTTTGACGTATAACATTTCTGTTGAATCGGTGTCATGTCACGGCCAAAATATCACTTATAATTAATGAGAATTTGTAAGGCTGTAAGTAGACTTACGTAGTTTAAATATTTGCCAAAGGAAGTACCATTTTGCATCTAAGTCACGTAACACAAACAAAAGTTTCTCAAATGGACGAGTCACCACCCCTCCACTTAGACAACATACCCCTTCCTTCCACCCAACCAAAAATAAAGATTCACTGAATTTTGCAAATCTTTCAACATATTACCAGTTCGTAAACTTGCCAAAAATAGCAACATTTTATATCTAAGCCACCTTAAAGGAACAAAAATTTCTCAAAGGGGGTGGTTTTTCCTCCCCTTAGACCCCTCCTCAAGGACGAAAGAAAGATCAGCCGCGGGTACAACCCACGGCAGGTACACATATGCACAAATTACACTGACTTGTGGGGGTATTTGGGGTGGGTACATAATTTATTGTGCCCTCCAATCACCAACTTCAAGCGGCGCCATTGCACTATTTCATTTATTACAATATTCTATAGTAGTCAGTATCGATGAAGACAAGTGAGCTGACCCCTCAAATGACCATTTCTATCTAAAATAACCACTAAATGACTTTTCATTCAGATTGCTTAATACCCCGTATGTACTATTGTTCAGTGATGTTACTGACCACACGTCATGATCGTCAATCTATTTTCGAAGGAACGTTTGTCCGCTTGATCTCTCTTGAAATAACCCCTATTTGATCTTTGGCTATAATACCTAAATATAGCGCCCCCTTTAAAATCCTCTTGAATGAAATCTGGCCTATGTTGAAAATGGGCTTAGGAAGTGCGGTTTCCTGCGATCTTGCAAGTAGTTTTGTCCAAAATCTCCTGGTACGCTACGCGCCAACACATGGTGGCGCTCCGCTTAGATAGTGTCAACAGGTCAAAGGGCTGATCATTGCAATTTGCCGCGGCCGCGTTAAACTCCCAGTCCGCCCCTGTTGCAAAGGTTCATTTCCGTGTTTAATTCGTGTGTCCATTTTGCCCTTCGTAAGGCCATCGTGAGGGCATCTTGCCAATTCTTGTCATCTTCGTCTTTACTTCGTGTGATCATCGGTGCCATCGGGCATTTTTCGCCCCACGAAGACAATACGAAGGAAACAGAAGCTGCACGATTGTCTCAGGAAGGTAACACGACTATGTGAACCCCCTCGCAATGCCCCTGTGTACCCATCGTATTAAAGTACGATGACATCGAGATGGGACCACGTGAATATATAAAATACCTACCTCAGAGCATCATTTGCCAATACACCGTCTGTTCGAACGTGCGGTCTTGTCAGTCAGGCCCAGCAGACACTACCCTGTAGGGCAGGGGTGGGGAACCTCCTGCCCGCGGGCCCGATATGCGGCCCGCGACACCATTTCATCCGGCTCGAGAGGCAATTCATAAATGCAAGTTCATAATCACTTGAAAAGAACTTGACACGAATTTTAAGCCCACGGTGCCCGCCGTTTATCCCGCTAACGCCTATAGACAGTGCCGCCTTCCGGGTATTTAACGTAGACCTGCACTGAGTGGAACACTACCAGTAGGCCTATATTGTTAAAAACTTTGCCCAATATAACATGCCAACCGTTTAAATAGACATAAATTAGAGACAGAACCTTTGTAGCCATTTCTGGACTGAGGTAACAGAAGCTTTGCATGGCAGATAGGCCACACAATATCGCGCAGAATGACACTACCGTTTGTGTAGGTCTATCTTTTAGAATACAAATTCAGTGGCATTGTATCTATCCGGTACAGTCGGGAAGGGTGGGGGTTAGAACTGTCCCTCCCCTCCAATGAGTGAATTAAACGTTAGAAAGTGGGCTATTTTGCAATGAAAATTATTGAAACATAAACTTGGTTTAATGATACGTAGTTTTTTCGGCGTTCTTCGAGCGCACTTTTCATGTGTGCTCATTCATTCATAAGTAAAAAGACAAATGGTCATATTGTGATAGTTCTGGTCTGTGTAGGTTTGCACATTCTATCTCAATTAAAGGTATTGGACGAATATTCTATTGCCTACAAATGAGTACGAATTCAGTGCTTCCGGGGACTTTTCCCTGTTCTTGCCTAGACTTTCCCTAGACTCACCAGGGCCTGTTTAGGGTCCTTTGCCTGCCCTCTATAGGGATAGCTTATTGGATGATCACCTTTAAAACGGCCAGTCGGAGAAGAAAGGTTTCCCACCCCTGCTGTTGGGCTTAGTCACACGTTCAGTCAGTCCTGAGCAACTCTGCACACAGAGGTGTGTATAGCTCCCAAAGCGCCAATTACAATTAATCACAATTCAGTTCATGCAGAATGGCATACTTTGATGATGAGACAAGCAGGAAAAAGAAGGCAGCGGCGTTGCTCCTTTTGATACACCTCAGAGAATATAATGAGCAACTCTTACATGCCCATCACCTCCTCTTACAGGTAAAGTTTGTTTTATTTCACTCTATCATTTCTTGCTATTTGCCTTTCTGGCATTTGATAATGTACATCTCCGATCAGTAGTTGAATTTTACACGAATTTTGAATTTCTTACATCGGTAGGTCACGTGACGTCTTCGTGACCTAGTTCGAACGCAACGTACTCTCAATACGACGTCGTGTAGCCTTCGTGTACCCTTCGTGTCGCATTCGTCTGTATGGTTCGGGTGTCGTCGTGTGACCTTGTGTAGGAATCGTACTTGCTTCGGCCGTTGCTTTGCTTATTGACCAAGTTCGGGCTGTCTTCGCCCGAAGTTCCAAATTCCATATTCGTGTGATGTCCATCTGGTGTCAACTTCGGGACAGTGTGACGCCAGCATAAAACCAAAGAGAAGTGAAAGAAGCTATACAAGCATGAGTTTTCACTTCAACGTATTCTTACCCAGGGAAAAGGACTTCAGACCACATACTGGCTCTTATCAAGTGAGACGAAGCCCAAAAACCTGAAGATTTGTGTCCCGAAGATAAGTAACTATATAAAAGATATTCCAACGTCACAAAGGACTGAATCCGAAGACGCTTGAAACAGACTTAGCGCATCATGTAAAACGAATCAATTGTGTATCTGGCAATGTTCCCAACAGATGAGATTTAAAAAGTAGTTTTATTATATACTCGCAACGCACTTATCGTTTAATACGATATCTCTTGAAATCATATTGTTATTTCTTTTGTGAAAGGAGTGCCACATTTTGTTTATGTTCCTGTTTTCCTATACCGCTGTCACATATTTACAATGAAATATTATTTTGTTTTGTGCTGGTGTGCAAAATCTGGTATTTATAAGGGTCCCATTGAGTCGTTTTACAAAATTCATGATTTTTTCACACCTGTTGAGATTTACTCACATCTTGAAGGTAAATGGTCAAAGGCTAAGAGATTCTGCAAATCTGACACACAACAAAAATGGCAATGATTGGGTAATTAATGATTAAAATCATTTATTACAAATTCGTGACCAGAGACTTTTTACCATTGGGTATTAATCATATGAAACCCATGTCCACAAAAGCTACAAATGATACATGAGTAATGGGGCTGATTAGAAATACCGTCATGCAATGATTTTCTTCAGACTCGTCACAAAATAATCGACATCATCTCAAGAGCTCTTTTTCACATTATACTGAAAACGTATATTTTATACACCTACTGTGAAAAACATGATAAAGATCAAAGTTCTGATACCATAAATACTTCACTGCATATTAAACGAATGTCTTTAAAAATCTTTCACGATTATGTCTATGCTACATGCATACCACTCACAATGAAACCATTGTCAACCAGGACTAAAGCCAGTGCAATTAATTCATCATCTCTTACATTCATGTGTTTTTTAAGTTCCTCGCTTAAACTACATACACTTGATATAAGTATCATTAAATCGTCATTTTGTTAATTTATAAATAGAGAAATAAGAATACAATGTTCAAACCAACAGTAGGTTGGTAAGCTAAGAAGTGAATCATAGGCGTAGAAAAAAATGAGAGCGGGTAAAACATTTCGCCCTTCACTCTCAATTTAGTATTGGCGCTGTAAATTATATTGCCTACAAAATGCAAAAATGATGTTTTTAATCTTATCCACATTATGTCTGTGTACATTACATATCAAGGGTATTAATTTATATTGAAAACTTAAAAAAAAATCGTGTGCAATATGGTAGGTAAATTGTCTTTCTTTAAGCGAAAAAAGGTAGGCTGAGTGTAACTTTCTTCTATTTGATGCAACCTTAAATGAAAGAGTGTAGAGCTCATAGTTTTGAGAAAAATCCCTTAGTCGACTTATGCCCATGCTGTAATTTTTGTTGCCCGATTTCTTGAAACAGTATCTTATCCGTTGTAACCAAAATTTACAATTTCCAAGTTCATGTGGAGTGCGTGGGTAACATCCGAACTACAGGCCATGTGTTAACCTGCATTTGCAAAGACCATTGATCTCACCTGTGAGACAAGTCACTATTGTAATATCATTAAATAATGGCGTTACAAATATTATTGTATCAACATTTAACCACTGGTACCATGCAAAAGGACACCGGGGCTTTGGTGTCACCGTCGGAGAATTTTCTAATTCTTCGGGGAGCATATTCAAGATAGTAGGTACACTTGAGTGGGTAATTCAAGACGGCGATCACTCGCCACTACGGTTTACCCTTTGTTACTTTCAGGTAGCGCAATTTCTTCAATACTAACACAAAACTTTTGGTTCGTGAAGATTTCTATTTTGCTTCTTCTTTAAAGCCTAACTTTGCTCGCTCACATGTAGCAAGTAGAAAACGTCATTCCATCTTACCTAGTAATGAAGACATACTTAGGGATTTAAACCAGATTTGTTTGTCCACCTCGGAAAGTTCATTTTCATGTTGTTCTTGTCATGTTATAGTGTAGCACTACAATGTTACACAAGTTATCCCCTATCGACGCGCCGGTCTAATTTTCCTCAACATCAATACAAATTTGTCAACATATATGACCACTTTTTTGTTGCACTCCTCTGGTAATGAATAGGCCATGCCAGTGGGGGATTAGCAGCGCTCGTCGGCTTATGACAAATTAGTTTTATGTTTTCTTTATTCCAAAATATGTTTTTGCTACGTTTCACAAATTACGTTTGTTCTTAGGGCTCTAAAATGTTAACTAATTGCTAGTGCATGAGCACACGAGTTGATAAAGTAAAATGAGCACCATTTTGCATCCAAGCTACTTTTCAGTGCAACATTTTCAGAGGCGAGGTACTCAATCCTCTTCGGAGATCTCTCCCCAAGGACGGTCGACTCGAATAACAGCAAGTAGTCTTTCACCCAGAATTATGTTTGTAACAAAGTGGTAAAGTACATTTCCTTCGGAGGTGTTCTAAACTTCTACAAATGTCAGACTGAAAAACGTTGGGAGCACTTATCTGCTTATAAGGTCTGGAAAGTTTCATTTTCTGCTATCTGTAATCCCTTTAAGAGAAAGTTTCTGTTAAAGCCTGGCACCGACTCATAATGGCGCTCCGCTTTTTAGAATCGCAAACCCTTCTAGAAGCCGCTGATTATACATGTTCATTTCACCCCGTACTAGTAATTACCTGCCTACTCCTGTATACAAATTGAGAAAAAGCGAAAATGGCGAGAAGGGTGTAACCCTGTGATCAGAGGAAGAGAATTACTTAAAAGTCGAACCACGATAACATAGGACCATGGGCGGCGATCCGTCTTTGAAAGTGTGGGGGTGTGGGGGATATATTGTCAGTGACACTATCTAAGCGGAGCGCCACCATCGGTTGGCGTGGAGCGTACAAAGAAAATTTTGGTAAAAAATACCCCAGATCACTGGAAATGGCCCTTTTCAGGCTTTGCAACTTGATACTAGGACAAAACTAGGACAACTGTCAGAAGTATTTCCTAAAAAAATAAACAGGCCTATTGTAAAAAGTTTAGAAAAAGTTAAATTTTTCTGGTTTCCGGATCTGTCTGGTTGATTTCATGGGGGGGGGGGTATAGTTTACAGTATCCCCATCCAATGTCATGGGGGGATATATCCCCATCCCCCAGGACCGCCGCCCATGCATAGGGCCTTTAAAGTCATCACTGGTAGAAGTTTTTGCTTAATTGCATCAGGAAGTTGCAACACCCTGAATTGTGCCATGGAGCTAATATCCTTCGGTCTGAAAGGTATTAGCTCCATGATTGTATTAAGCGATAGATCTTGTTGGATCTTGCGCCCTTATGCAATATCTAAAATAAACAGGAAAAGAGTTTTAATTTTAGTATGATTATTTAGCTTCACTTTTTCTGACAAGCATTTTGTTACTGTACGTGCACGCACTATTTATGTTAACAAGTTTCAAAACTTTCTTGAAAGGCAAATGGTATTCACAAAAGCCAGCTTACGCTGTTGTAAAAGTACGCATCATAACTGCAAGAAATAGATGTGCATAGTGTGTCTGAGGTTGCATCTTCTTTTATCAATCCTGAGTCAGTCAAGTTGAATGTTTCTTAGACGACCTCCGGTCCCGGCTTTGCCGTGCACAATACAGCTTTTTGTATTAACAACCACTCGAGGTGTTCCTTAAGTAACGCACAGTACACAACGTAAAAGAATAGTGTCTAAGCAAAATATGCTACGTAAGTCACTTTTTTGTTTGCAGGCCTACTGTAAAAGGTACCAAACTGGAATTTGGTCAAATACTTGACTAAATTCGATTAAAATATGAATAAGTTCTGGACATTATTTAACCAAAGCTACTAGTCAAATGTTTTATCAGATTTAAAGGCATTTTCCAGAGACAAAATTCAGTAAGTTACAAAAATGCAGAAAATTTTTCTCTTTTAGGAGGTGAAACTGCATCTCAATAGCTTGCAGCGTTTGGAAGGTACAAAGTTTCAAAGAAATGCAATTTTTTCTCAAGATAAAGTGCATTATGGGAAATCTGTGATGTCATCGCGGCACTTTAATTTGACATAGAATAGAATTTCTTTATGATATTAATGCCGCTGTAGGGAATATTAAGCAACTTTGCTTGTTATGCCCTACATATGATGTAGATTTGTGCTAAATCTACATGGAAACATTGAAACATTCCAACAGTATCAAATTTCAAGGACAAACTGGACATTCAGTTATAAAGAAAAACAAAGGGAATCTGAGGCAATGTGCCCACTTTACATAACAATGTGTGACCTTGATGAGAACTGGAGGTATTTCTTGACAAAAATATGCACTCATTAATAGGGGGTATCTCGAGTTAGGAAAAGAGTATTGCTACGGGGTTTGGAGAACACATTTTGCAAAATTTTAATCTTTCCCATGAGACCCTTGTGAAATGCCACTGGACAATACCTTTAAGGGTAATTGCCTGATTGATGAGATTACGGTCAAATTAGTCGACACTACACATCGATTTTAAAGGGTGCTTTCTTTGTGAACCCGATCCCAGAATTTTTATTGCATACGATAAGTCCGATCAATAACATATCAAGTGCCTCTAACATATTCTCTGCAAAGGCCTTGTTCATGTTCGAATCATGTTTTAAAAAATATACTTGTCACATAGAGCATCTATGAAAATAAACTGCATTAAATGTTTACCATTACAGTGTTGACTCCTTTTTGTTAATTCATTTGTATGTATACATTTCTTGAACACAGGGGGGTTTCCTTTACGTTATTGTTCACTCGCCAGCCAGAGTAGTGATCCAAAATTCTGGTTAGTTCGCAAGCTATTTTCATTAGCCTGCCTATTTTCATGTTCAAAAAGTTATCTAAAAGTTTATTTCATTTAATATTCCCTTATGAAGATTCCTGTTAACATTTAATGTGTGTTCATCGACTTCGTTCAACTTGAGGAAATCACCTGGTAGCTCCTATTATTAGTAAATTCTAACTATGAATAAATAAATACACAGCACAGGTACTTGTAATCTAAATGAAGGTACTTTTATTTATGTGAACTAACAAAAAAAAAAAAATAATTAAAACCTGCTTGGACGGTTTGTAACACA
The DNA here is from genome assembly GCA_009936505.3 of Holothuria glaberrima. Classification (NCBI taxonomy): domain Eukaryota; kingdom Metazoa; phylum Echinodermata; class Holothuroidea; order Aspidochirotida; family Holothuriidae; genus Holothuria; species Holothuria glaberrima. The sequence goes on from WURT03661032.1 coordinate 13,235, forward strand.
ATTAACAAGTTATGGACTGTGGACGGGAGGTAGTCAAATCTTTTTAAACTCGCCAACCTTACTACCAAGAGGAGGGTTTTCACTCGCCCGCCGATTTTTTCAGTGGCAAATGGCCAACGGGCGAGTGCTAATGTCGAACCCTGCTTGAAAGTAATTCCGTAAACTATCTAAGTTTAATCCTTTGAATTTACATACTGAGGTTCCGCCTTGATATAAGGAGCAGTGTTCAGAGAAGTTGACTGCCTCACAAAAATTTTTAACGTGCGCCTGCTTCCTTAAGAATATCACGGGCAATAAATTTGTCTGAAATGGTCTCAGCCAGTACGATTCCTAGGTATTTAACAGAATTGGAGGGTTAAATTAAATTCCCATTGCAAGAGACGGAGAGCGTGAACTTCTTTAATTTGATCCGAACAGAATAGATTCAGTCTTGCCAGGTGAAACGATAATTTGTTGTTAAACAACCACTTTCTACAAGACTCTATTTATCTTACCACGTGAACAGTTACTAATATTCTGATTTTCTTTGCCGAAAAAATGTGATGATCAACTGTGTCAACGAAATGCCTTTTGTAAATCTGTGAGAATTCTGGTGTAGTTACCAATCGATGACTGATTACGGATTAAGTCACTTAAATGAATAAAGCAAACATCGGTGGAAAAGTCTGCCTTGAAGCTATATTCAAAACCATGCAAAATGTTCACCATTCAGATACTTTTCCATCCGAACGTGAGTAGCTTTTTCAAATTATCTTGAGGTAACAATGGAAGTACTTCATAGGTCTGCAGTTATCTACATCCAAATGACAATTCTTTTTGAAAAGCGGCGATTCGAGCATGTTTAAATTCAGCGGCAATAATTTTAGTTTCATGCAAAAACTAATAACGTAAGTCGGTTGGTCTTTTATGACATCTGCCCTTTAATCCTTTAACAACCCGTCAGAGATTTCATTAAGGCCAGAGACTTTCATAGGTGCAGGAGGCAGGGGCAGTGGGCGTATGCCTCCCAATTCGGGCAAAAAAAAAATACATATATCTAATATATGTATATATATATATATAAATATATTTGCGCATTCGCATTATGCAAATATAATCGCGCATTCGTCGCGGTTTAAACCCCATGTTATGACCATTATTGAGGTAATAATACATGAAACTATTCTAATCACAACTCTTTCGGAAAACAGAGATAAATCTCTATACATCTGTCAGTCTGTGGGGACCTCGCAACAGTATGGGATTTTTCAATCTAATCTGCAGCATGATGTTGAAGTTTGGAAGTAGGCCTACGTATTTGCCGTACATTTTTCAAAAAAATTAACCGAACGCATCGCGCGCAGCCATTATCGGTATATATAGTGATTGTTAATACACTTACGACGAAAATAGCATTCTGAAACGCGCTTATTATTCTTTCACCCATTTTGCTACACCTATCAGGGAGGTCTAACATCCCCTCCCTGCACCTATACTCTCCCTACCTCTCATTCCCCATGGCTGGAAGCCATAGGCGTAGGAACCTGTGCGAGACTGGGGACTGAACCTTGTTTTGGAGCGTCGTCGTGGGGGAGGAGTCTATGGAGAGGGTGTCCCCCTCCTCTTTGGGAATTTGTTTGATTTGGTGCATTAACTTGGACAAATTTTAAGGTAAATTACTGCAAAATTTTGAAATTTCTTACAGAAAAAACAAATAAGGGTTCTCTTGGGATTTTTTTTTTTTTTTGGGGGGATATTTGAGGGTCCTTAAATGATATTTGGTGCATCATTTTGGACTAGTTTTAAGGTTAAGTACTGCAAATTTTTGACATTTCTAACAAAAGAAACAAAATAAGCGGGTTTTCCTTCTTGGAAAGTGGGGGTGAAGCATAATTCCGCCCCCACAAATTTCGCTGGGGGCTGCGCCCCAGTATCCCGCTTCCTACGCCCTTGCTGGAAGCTGTTCTTCTGGACTTGCCTTCAAAATTAGTAAAATTACGATAGCTGTAAAGTGCTCGGCGTCATACTTTGCATTATCATTTAGATGTCACGTAGTACGCATTATGTCATTGCCCTCCATTTAATATAATTAATGCCCAGCTTCCAGGGGCCCTATACAGGTATCTGCTAACCTTAGATGCCCTTTCATAATGCACAATGAAGGGAAGGAAATATTTCGTAATAGTCCAAGAATGTTTCTGTGGACTCCACGCACGTATTTTGGTGAAAACTTTCCCTTAATAGATGGCAGTAAAATAGTCAAAAGGGGAGGACACAGGATGTTTGTTGACAACGTATCTGTCTCTTGATAAAAAAAAAAAAATTCTCTTTTACCTTACCAAAAATAGTATTCACTAAATTGTGGACATTTTTCAGCCATATATGATCATTTCCAAAACCATCCCAAAGGAAGCAACATTTTGCATCTAATTGAGCCAAGAACTACAGTTGATTGTGGGGCTTAGACGACTTTCGTTCAGTCCCTCACATGATTAGATTCATTATTGTCCATTTTGTAACATGTGTCGTCTCAGTAACGTACGTTCCCATAACCTTTTTATCCCTATCAGAGGGGTGCTACTTTATAGACCCCCTGTTACCACAGTCACTATATCTTGTCCCTTTTTAATGCCCATTCGATTCGTAGGCGAAGAACAAAAGGGTGAAAACCACAAGTTGCTCCTGAAGTTCTTAATTCCCAAACCACCGAAGCTACGTTTCCACGATGAATGTGACTAAAGTTACTCTTGACCTTCAGAATCTACATTATGGGTCTGTCATGTCTGGCCTCGTACTTGACTGGCTGAAATGAGCACTGTACGACACAGGATAGCAAAAAGGCCCAGAAGCGATCTCTACCTTGTTATCTGATTTAGCACCTTCAATTGTAACCGTATAGTAAACAGAATAATAACATCATTCTTGTGAAAATAAAGTTCTGATGACGCCCTCTATTTACGTTATTTTTACAGGGCCTTCGGGGGAACGCGCACGTTCGTGGTTAGGAAGGCCAGGGTAGGACTAATGCCCCGCAATTGAGAAGAGTTTTAAAAACTTTCTCACCCGCTTCTCGGCCTTTTTGCTAAGATCATGTGTGTATCTGTTCTTTTCAGCCAGTCTAGAACGTGCCACGCATGGCAAACTGCATGTAGAGGTCTGAAGGTCGTGAGGTTGGTCATATTAAATTGAAGTTGTCCCTTGGGGACGTAGCTCCTTTGGGTAGCAGAAATTCTCCGGAAGTAAACGTTTGGTTTTCGTCCTTCGGCTTTTCTCCAGAGAGTCGAGGGGACTTTGGAAAAAGTAGGTAACATGTTGTTGCTTAATCTAGCAAGAATCAGAGGCGAATTTAGGAGTCGCACCTTCTGTGCCCTCCACTTTGGCTGCCCAAGTTTAATGTATACAGACCAGGGCCCTGTTTCATAAAGGGTTAAGATTGATCTTAAACTTGATTTCAGTAGGACAATTACATAACAGATCAAACTTAAGATCAATCGTAACTCTTTATGAAACAGGGCCCAGGTCCGTAGCCAAGGTAGGGGGGGGGGTATGGAGCGAAGCCTTCCTTTTTTTGAGGGAGGGTATGGGGCGAAGCCCTCCTGTCTTTTCGCCCCGTTTCAAGTTGCCATTGACTTAATACAATTTTACACATTTGTCCCAATGAAAACTTTTTTGCCCGTCCTGAAAGCATTTTCGCCCCTTCAGTACCTTGTCTGCCTTCGTGCACTATAGGCCAAAGTGTTTAACCTTATCCTAACTACTGCCTCTTTCTTCCCGTTGATGATCCCAAGAATAGTGCTTGCGTTCTAATTCTCAGGATTCGACGATGGGATTGCGTTGCTAAGAATCCTAGTATCGTCACACAAAACTACTAAATTACTTCCTGTTGAAGTTGAAGCTTCTTTGACTGAGTTAGAATATCTTCGTAATGATGCGGGTTGCGGTTTATGATTGCATAGGAACTTAAGTTAGCCTTAATATTTTGACCGGTAAGGTTTCAGGTTACGCCTTTGTGGATTTTAATAATGACCTTTTCGAAACTAGCCGTGAAAAGCTATTCAAATCAATACAAGTAACATTATAGTCTTTACAAATCGTTTATTTTATAAATTTAAAGAATAACAAAGTGCGTGGCGTCCTTGTGGTTAAGGTGTTAGACTTGTTATCTGTGGATAGTAGGTCGACTCCTGCCTGCGTCATTACTTTAGGTCATTACAATGCATATTGGATGAGAGTTCCAATCTGGATCCAATCTGCACACTCACAAACAAAATCAGAAAGCTATGAAATAACACAAAGAGATTTTATTTCAGATTTTTTTTGTACGAACATCAGTATTAACAGACAGATAAACAATATTCTTATATTTACCACCTTTCTTTCGTAACTATAGAAACTTGTAACAATTAAAAAGGAGACCAACACAACATTGAAATAATGGTCTTCTGAGCATACAATATTCTAATTTAGTCCTGCTAACTTTGTGAACTCGATGCAGGCGCAGTGCAAACCTCCTTACAACTAACGTACAATACGTCATAAATTAATTTACATTTTGCGATAGTACTGATATGCATGTAAATTAACGGCAAGCGAAAATATAGATAAATATGACCTTATGCTTAGACAATTTTCTTTCTTATTTTGGAGTGGAGGCTATTTGGGAGACATTTCATGTCTCCCTTCTGTTTTAGTACTATTTCTAGACATTTTTTTTATTGTCGTAAACAGTTTTACAATGTTCTTTGTACTCTAAATATCAAATTTTGATAGTTTCAGGGTTAGGCCAGGGAGCTGTAAGAGATGGAGATTGCTCAACCAAATCTGCTGGACAATATGTACTTAAAAACTATTAAATCCTCTTCAAGTAACGTAATTTGATTGGCAGGTCATTTTGTTCTTATTGTTTGACATTTGTTGACTCTCCTTAATGATGATCTCCTCCTTTCAA
>WURT03661043.1:0-18159 GCA_009936505.3 Holothuria glaberrima
TTGTGTCTGTAAAAGGACGTTACCACACGTTTACGTATTCCTATATAAAAAGTGTGTGAAAACGTTAAGGGGAATCCATTTTTTCGCCGTATTTTTTGTTTTCGCCCTATGGTCGATTTTTCAACAATTTCTTTCGCCCTAAGTGGGGAATTAGTGATATATATATACATATATATATTTTTTTTTTTTTTGAAAGCCACTGCACCTGGTTGCAAAATGTGATCATTGCCTTGTTATTGGGTGACTTGACTATACAAGCCCTCTCTGTACAACATGTAATGTCATGTAAAAAAAAAAAACAGTAAATTTTTCAAGGTCATATAGGCCTTTTTATTTCAAAAGGAAGCAAAGCAGGTAATGTGAGTTGTACAATTAAGTGAATATCTTTTAACTTTTGATATATCTGCAACACAGTGAGCTATCTTTTCCGATTGTTTCTTTTAATTTCTGTTCTGTAAAGTTAGAGATGATGAAATGGAATTTAAAAATTAAGATTGAGGTTTTGAACTTTCAGAAATCAGTACATACTTCCAGTTTGTAGCACATAAAGTGTGCTGCATATGAAATTGTAAAGTACTGTGCTTTCGTTTGAAACCTTAATTGGTAATGAACGGCATGTAGCCTGAGACTTGGTTGTAATTGCTACCCTCTCCTCTGGGGAAAATAAGATAAAATACCCAGGTCTGTGTATTACAAAATGAAAAAGGTAAATAACACTTACCTGTGTGCATTTTCAGCAAAGGGTAAAGAATATTTACAAAGAAGACTTTATACATTTTGGTCTATGATATATTTGATCACACTTATTTTGTTTTGAGTTAAAAGCAACTTTTTTGACAATATTTATTACATGTTAAGTTGCAAAAATTGAAAAGTGAACCTTGAAAGGTCTTGGCATGTCTGCATTCCCTAATAAGGGGAAAAAGTTTTTTTTAAGTGTAATTCATAGAATACTGATTAACAAAAGGATGTGTAGAACTGTGACAGTCAAACACCAAGACAACAACATAAGGCAAACTAGCAAGTAATTGGGTGGGGTACTGTGGTAGGGGTTAGTGTCACAAGTATTAAAGGTAATTTAAAATGATAAAATGCTTACTAAATTTGTGGCAAAATGAAATATTCAAGGAAGTGAGAAGGGTTGGGGAGCACTTAGTTCAGAGGGGAAACTTTCCTGCTTCAACCCCCCCTCCCCTTTTTTCAGTATCTCTTCTTTGAGAAGGTTTCAAAGCTGCAATACAAAGTTTATGTATACTAATGTTGATTGCCAGACGCAGGAAATATCATTTCATTAACAGTGCCTTATTTAAGTTTCTCTCCAGCACCACCTTCCCACCCCAATCTGGTCTCCATCGAGACTTATGTTTATTTTATGCTGGTAGCTTCAAACTTTGCCTTCACGAAAATTAGCCCCTTCTCTTGTAAAAATCTGGATCCACACTTGACACATGGTGACAAACATATCTTATTTTAAATAATTCCTTTTGGTGTAATAATAGGCAGTAAGGGCCAAGATCACAAGTATATTTAAAGTCTGTTGATGCAGAGAGATTGATTAAAATATGGTATTGTTGACATTACTATTGCTTTGGGATAGAGAAGGAACCTGCAAGTAAGAACAATGTTTGCATTTATCATTTTGGCATGCAAATATGCTGCACACACTCCCCCCTCCTGCCACATTTCTCTCTTGTAGTCTCATCTCGGAAGCAAAACTCATCTCTAAAGTTGTACATCTGCAATGCTTACTGAGATATTTCTTGTACATTTTTAGTTCTCATTGATTTAGAATTTGTGCAACTGGAGTTGAGTTTCCATGGGGGAGGGGATGGGGCACTGCATTAGAGTTGGCAAATTGGTACTGTTGTGTGACTTTGCATGATTTTTTTTTCTGGTCAATTCTTTTTGCTTTATTTATGCCAACTACCGGCTGTATTTTGTTCCATATTAAAATTTTGGCATTTTACCACATTCCTTCATTAGACAATGGATGTTCACTTTTCATTATAATTTGCTGAATCATTTTTTACATGTTTGCAGACTGGTGCACTTTTTGCATTCTGTTATTTGTTCTTCAATTTTGAACAATACAATGATTTTGACCTGATTTTATGACTAAGTGATTTTATTTACACCTTGGGTACAGCACACAGTGTATACATATTCATGCAGGGCTATTGATCAGTGTTATGTTGGCATTGCCACAACTAGCTTCTTACAATGACATTTCAGGTCACACACCACTGTAAATTATTCCTTCATTGGCTTACACACTAATTTTGGTCCATTTCATCATGGCCACTGGACCCTTGTGAAAATTTTCTATGGGCACAAGCTCCCTCATATGAAAGCTATTAATGAGTGAGCCTTGCACAATGATTTCAAATTTGTGTATATTGGGGTGACCGTCGAATGCGCACTTAAGAAATCTATCATGCAAGGTTGTTAGTGTACAATGTTATGCTAGATGCGCACTCGACGGGCCCCTGCAGTCGACAGGCACCCTAGTATACCATGTCCATGGGGATTTTGAGCTTGGAGAGCTTGTATAATAGGATGATGGTTCCTGCATTTTTTACTTCATTCAAAATGCCATGATTTTACATTGCAGAAGGGTGTAGTATAAAAATTGCCTGAGATTCCTTCAATTTTCTGTATTTTTGCATTTTTTGCAGGGTGAGTACTTTAATTCTTTTCCTACCACAATCACATCACAAACTGAACACATCACAAGGTTTCTGTCAAGGGGTTGGGGGAGGAGGGGATTTGTCCCCCTTCCCAGAAGGGGGGTAAAATCCCCCTTTTCATTTCCATAGAAATATTTTTAAATTGTAAATATCTGTTTCTTACTTCAGAAAAGGACACTTTTCCAGTAATGTTTGAACATAAATAAATGGCCTTTAAAATCCTTCAAACTTCAAATTGTACCTTACAGGGTTAGGCAGTAATGAATCCCCTCCCCCCACCCCCCACTTTTTGGTTTCAATGAAAAAGAAACCTATGCGGTCATGATTGCGTATGTGTGTATGTATGTGTGTACAGTGGCATAGCCAGGATCATTTTAGTAGGGGGGGGGGGCTTTGTTACTAAGTGGAGTACCACCATTGGATGGCTCAATACCTCAAGGTAGGAAGCTTGGATGAATTTCATATGTGGTATGTAGGTACATTATGTTAAAAGGAAGAACCCTGTAGTTTTTGGTGGGGGTCAAAGGTCCTGGGGTCAAACTTAGAAAACCTTCTGTGCACAATATCTCAAGAAGGGAAATTCTGACAGTTCTCAAACTTGCTACATAGATGCCCCATATTAAGAAGAACCCTTTTCTTTTGGTGGGGGTCAAAGGTCATCTGGGGTCACAAGGGATTAAACCCTGAAAATCTTGTGTGCCTGATACCTCAATGTAAAAAGCTAGGATGGATTGTATACTTAGTATGTAGATGCATTATAGTAAGAGAAAGAACCCTGCTGTTTTTGGTGGAGGTCAAAGGTCATCTGAGGTCACCAAGGGTCAAACTCTGAAAACCTTGTTAACAGGTTATCTTATGGTATGAAGCTTAGATGAATTTCATATGTAGTATGTAGATGTGTTGTATGGTAAGAAGAACCCTGTTGTTTTTGATGGGGGTCAAAAGTCTTCTGGGGTCACTGGGGGTCAAAATCGGAAAACCACATCATAACAGATCAAATGAGAAACTTTCCCAAGAATTTCCAAGATCTTTATCTGGGACATTACATGTCAAAAAGCAAATTTCTCAAGAATCCCCAATATCTTTATCTGCTCACCACTATAGGTCAAAAAAGCAAAAATTCCCAAGATCGTTATCTGGGGTTACCAGAGGTGAAAAAGCAAAACTTTCCAAGCTCTTTGTCTGGGTTACCACAAGTTAAAAAGCAAGAATTTCCAAGATCATCACCTAAGTTCACTACAGGTCCAAAAGCAAAATTGCCCAAGAATTCCCAAGACCATCTGGGTCACCATAGGTCAAAAAGAAAAATTTTTCAAGAATTCAAAAGATCATCCTCTGGGGTAACCCAAAGGTCAAAACACAAAATTTCCCAAGAATTCCCAAGATCAAATATGAACTCAAAACTGTATTTTTCCAAGACAATAAGACAACATTCGACCAGTGACTGAAAGAAATGGGATAAAGTGGCATATTTTGGAATGAAATATACGTCATCGAAACCTCAATGCATTATTTGCATTCTGGTTTGAGTTTCTGACGGAACCGCTGCATCACTTCCGCAACATGGTCTAAACTATCCCCCCAAAATTTTGTGGGGTGTTATATTCGTAGGATATACCCTTCACAGGGATTCCCCTTGAAGTGAAGTTATTGATGTGCTACCTTCGAAGGTCACAGATGAGGCAAATTATTGTTTATCTGGCTGTGGAAAAAGGCAGCCAGTGCATTGGGCCATGGGATGTATGCCCACATCCTACTTTCCTTTCTTTACTGGTGTATAACAGGACTTTCAACAATTAGTACTACAAGTTTAACATAAGCCTTTTACATGGGTTAGATGTCAGTGAGGAGACAATTTTTTTTTTTTTTTTTTGAACTGGTCCATAGTTGGTGTTTTAGGGATGCAAAATTTTCTCCGACACTGGCAGCCTACAATATCCCACCTCCTTATATAACCTTGGGTCCTGTGAGCCATTTTGGTACCCATCCCTAGTATGGACAAACTTGGTACAAATTGATCAAATATTTCGGAACAGAGGAGCTTGCCCTGTAATACCTTTTCCATTATATTTCTTTAATTGCATCTATAGCATCAACACAGTAATTTGCAATATCAGCCAGCTCAAAAAGGCTGCTGTTAGCCTTAATAAGATTTCAAACTGCATTCAGTTAAATGTGGGAACCATAGAGTTTTAAGCTGCATGGGCATATTAATGCACTGCACACCCAACACATGTCAATGTGAAATAGTTGAACAGAATAATATATCTCACTGTGCACTCTGCACGCAGTGTAGCCCCATTTCTCTAAACATGGTGTATTATATTACAAACTATACACACTGGTATCATAAAAATCAAATATTTAACCTTTTTTCACACCCATAGGCCTATCATTGCAAGGACACCAAATCTTCTTTGCTATCTTGTTTGTTTTTTTGTTTTTTTTTTTAGCTTAGTGCATTTGAGCTGATCATTGTGAAATTTATTAGTGGTCATATATACAGTAATTGGGTACAAATTTCTGCACAACCAAAATTGTTACGATCAGTTACTTAAAAATTGGGGAGCGAAAAGTGTAAAAAGCCTGAGGTTTTTATTTGGTGTTGAAATGAAAAGATTTTAACATTGACATTAATAATCAGTACCCTTTAACACGTACCTACTTCATAGTGCATTTGTCTCGCTGTGGGAGAGGTACAGAGAAAGGTGTGTACACATTGTACAACACAAGTAGGCTATCTTACTAAAGTCTACTAAAGTAGTACTGTCAAGGACACGTCCTTTTGTGAAGTCGAATGTGAAGTTAGGCTAATCACATGGAGAAAAAGTACCATACTTCAAGTTCTGGAATCATGAATGATTGATCATGTCTTGCATCGAGTGATAATATTAATTTGGGGCCATTCTATACTTACAAGTCAACATGATTGAAGTACTACTGTAACAATTACAAATAAGTGGTGAAATTATGAACACACTAGGCTGGATCATTAACTTTTGAATTTGGTGAACATTCCAAAGATACTGTAATATCTCATTGAAGCAATGGAGTAAGGGAAAACAAGCCAGTGAGCCACAACTGGAAAAAAGGCTGTGGCCGACTCGACTTGCACCAATTGGTTGTAAACTGGGCCGTTAAACCTCATCTAACTGAGGGAATTACATTGCAAATTTGCTACCTCAATTTTTATGGTCAAACCTTCATTTACAGAGAGTGTTTCAGTAGCACAAGATGTCGGGAAGGAAACAAAATGAACAACCGTATCAAAAAACCTATAAAAAATCTACTCACACAGCACAAAATTTTAGCAAGTTCTTAACTTTGTGGCCATACTTGGCCATCTTGCAAGTTCAGCTGGTTGCAGGCAGACCAACTCTTCTTTTGAAACAAAGGAAATTGGGGGCACTCGACTAACAGAATTCTGTACAGACAGCACTGAATTGAAAAGTAGGGGACTCAAGTTGACCAACAGCGATATGATTTTTCATGCAATTTGCAGGAGACAAATTTCGAAAAGTTCAGGGAATCAGAAAGGTACTCTGGCCAGGTCCCTTTTAATTTCCCTCCTTCATCTTTTGTTTCTCAATCATATATGTTTGTAAGCAGTGCAATAAACAGAGTGCAGCCTGGAATGGCTCCGGCAGGGCTGCAAAAAGTTTAAATTCTGGGAGGCTATATGTGCGACAGAGTCGGATATCCAGCAGACTAAATATAATACAGAAGATAGACTAATTTTTAGAGCTGTTTCCAATTTATTAATCATTTGACTTCCAGTGACCCTAAATGACATTTGACCTTCAGCAAGACAAAAGGGACCATCTACTCAATAAGGGGTATGCACATGGTATGTATGATACCCCTAATTACAAGGTTTACCCTTTTTGAGCTATCGTTTTACAAGCAATGTGACATACACACACATACACACATGGCATCACCATGGCATTGAATCCTCTATACCTATGGCGAGGAATAAAAAAAAATGGCAGCAGCTTGGCTGAAGGAGCTGTGGCGTGGCTGTTTTGACATGTAGCCTAATGCCTTGTAATATATGATGCACAATTATACCAGTTGCTAACTTCCAAGACTTTTTCAACTTTCTTGACTGAAAACTGAGGATAATGTTCCAAAAAAAAGTTCATCAGTTCTTTCTTTGACATCGTTATCCTTTCTGTGGTGTGATCCTTCAAGTTGTAAAATTTTGCATGGGTCTGACCATCTGAACTTACAATGTATATTTTTTTGTCATTTAAGAGAGTGAAAAAGAGTAAGCTGTCAAATGGCTTGGGTGGGAATGGAGAGCCATATTTAGCAACTTCTTGCCACATCTCGACATATGTGGACCATGATATTCTGTCATTGAGCCAGTAGACAAAGTTTATTTGCCAATTTTCCCTATTTGAGTCACGTATCACCTGTGTCTCAGGAGCTGGGAGTGAAGACAGAATGCCAAGTACCAAGATGCCATCCTCTTTCTTGAAAAATTTGATACTCAGATCATGAACTTTGTACTCAGGGGATTCCCTTTCAAAATCAAGGGGAACAGCTTCATTGGGTGGCCATCTCATACCAGGGTCAACCAAGTGGCAGCTCCCCGGGTAGGAAACATCACAGATTATGGAACCGATATGGGTGGGAAGCTTAAAATCCATCTCTGGAATACTTTTACCAGGTATGAGATAAATAGTGTGCCCGAGTTGTTCCAATAAGGCCTTGGTGAAAGGATTTATCCAGAGACAGGTTCCCCCTTGACCTGACATGATGTGGTATTTCATATCTTCAGGCGTTAAGTCTAAAAAGTTACCTGCCAAAACATTCATGTTTGTAAAAGGTAGAGCTTTTTCTATCCCTTTGATAACATGATTCACAAAGTCCAGTGATTTTCCTCCAGTGCACGCTTCTGAAGAGGGAATTCCTAAACTTTCCTCTAGGAATGTGAATGCTTCTTCCTTTGTTAGTGGATATGGTACTTCTTTGGCTTGTGATGTCTAAATAGTAGGAAATATAATGTTTTAACAAAGTTTAATACCAGTTGTTTACATATTTTTAACACACTATGAGCAAGCTAGCTGATAACAAGATTCTCAATAAGACATGCATTCAACAGTATACTGTATATACTGGTGAATCTTTCAGTATTGAGGCCAGGTTGAAGCAGCTGGTGTGAGGCTATCTGTTAAATTATTTCCCAACTCGACGCTGACCAAGTAACTAAACACCTTAGGTCCATCTAACAAAACCTTCAAGGTTATCCAGTAGCTACAAATTTCAAACCTCCATCACTGTGTTCGATAAAGGACCTCAGGACCTGGCAGTTACCGCAGCCATAATGTGCAGAGGTTCCGTGATCACATGACTACCAAAAACCAGCTTATCATGAAGCCTGGAACCCTCTCTCCACACGGTCTTAACGGTAGAATGGGCCTTACTTGCCCCCTTTTGCACTTACTTTTTACCAGTTTCACTCAGCCCTCATATCGCTGTTTTTCCACCCGTGTCATTTTTCAGTTTTTACAAACGATCTGTTCATGTCTACAACCAATCTGTCCGTGCCCTTTTTCAATGTGTGCTTTCTCTACTTCTACAGTATTTCATTGTTGTTCAGTTTCATTCTGAAGCCACCTGATGAAGGGTTTATACCTGAAACGTCATGGAATTTTCCGCAAAATTTTAGCACTTACTACCACCTTTATCGACCTTCTGTATACATATATATATATCTACAGTACATATATATCAGGGTTCTAGCTACGGTGGACAGCGCTGGGCGTGGCCGCCAGACACTCCTTATTTGTGCCCAGTGCTCACGGTCAAATGTACCAGTGTCCCACCCGGCACAGATTTTCCACAAAAAATGGACAAAATACCAAAAACATGAAAATAATTATACAACTAAAAAAGGTACAAGGTAAAACAATTGCAAAAGGTGGCATCATTTTGAGTCTAAGCCCCCTTAAAGATACAAAATTTTGTCCAAGGGGAGGGCGTGACACCAGGGCGTATTCACGGCGGTTGCCATGGGAGGTACATCTGCATGAACACAATGGTTTCTAAGTAGTACAAATTTCATACGCCACATGATGCCACAGAAAAAGAAATGAATTATTCAAAGCTTAATTCAATCTGCACAAAGAAAAATGTATAACTTCACAAAATTGTATGGCAATTCTTTAATTAATACCTCAGAGTAAGTTGCCGTGGTTAGCTACAAAAGATAAATCTTTATTAAGTCTGGGTATACACAATGGTTGCCTAGTTTTACAAATTTCATACTCTACATGACGTCACAGAAAGGAAATGAATTCAAAGCTTAATTTAATTTCAATCTGTACAAAGAAAAATTGATAACTTCACAAAATTGTATGGTGATTCTTTAATTAATAGAACCTTGGAGTAAGTTGCCGTGGTTAGCTACGAAAGATAAATACTTGTTAAGTTAGTTATTTAGTTAGATGGGGTTTTACGGCCCAGTTTCTAACCAATTGGTTTAAGTCGAGCCGGCCACAGCCTTTTTTCCAGTTGTGGTGCACTAGCTTGTTTTCCCTACTCCATTGCTAATATGCTGAGCACCAAGCACAATGGCAGTAGGTTCCATTTTTAAAGTCTTCGGTATGACCCGGCCAGGATTTGAACCCTAGACCTTCTGGCTGCAAGTCGGATGCTCTAACCACTTGACCATGCAGTCGGTCCTTGTTAAGACCATTTACATTGCATTTTAACTTTAAAATTAATTTTATCTCAGCAGTTTTCCTCTGGTCAGCATGCAGATTTGAACTTTCCTGGGATAATTGCATGCAAACTTGAGGTGTTGAAGAGAGTGGTCAGGCCTAATTAAAATGTGTGGCAACGGGCAAACCCTTCAGATTTTTGCTAATGCTAAAGCTATATGATTATTAAATTAACTTAATGCCAGTCTTATTATATACGTTGTTGTTGTTGTTGTTATTTTTATTATTATTATTATTATTACATGACTGCATGAATGAACTCACCTTCAACAGAAAACTATGAAAATCCTACTCAATGATTTTTATGAACAATTATTGAGTAAAAAATGTATACTTACAGTACATATCTTGTTGCTTGTTACTGGCACAAAAAGTTGTAAACTAGATTGGTATCTCTAAAATTAAATAAATTTGTGTCCTCAACAAATCCAAATCAAGGCACCTTTGCCTTACTGCTGCCAAAAAAATCTAGGAGCCGACTGTATATAGTAAGGTGGCTATACTGTACCTTGGCACATATATCACTGGCTTATGAAACATTGCATCACCTCTTTTTGCAATGCACATAGAACTACTGTCAGACAAACATTTGTGAGCTTTACTTGAGAACAGATTCTATAAAACTTTGTAATTCCCCAGCTTGCCTAGAAGTACCATCTGGCAAGATGGGAAGCCACATGAGCTAGCATGAATAATGCTAAGCCTAAAAACTGCTGAAAAACGAGAAAATACCTATAGAGATGAACTTCAGGGAAACATACGGACTTTGAGAAGGCACATGAGCTAGCATGAATAATGCTACGCCTAAAAACTGCTGAAAAAACGAGAAAATACCTATGGAGATGAACTTCAGAGAAAAATACCGACTTTAGGACATCTAAGGATGATGAACACTAAGAATATCTTCTGAAGGAAGATGAAAAAACTCTCAATTGCCAGACAGTTGCAAAAACATGTCTTGCTTGAAGCAGAGCAAGATGGAGAGAGGAAGAGTGATACTACCACGCCCTCTATTAATAGGAGGGTACCATCCTGGGCTAAAGATTTATGCCAGATGGTGCCTGCAGGCAAGCTGGGGAATTACATATGTAAGTAGGAGGTGATGAGGAGCGAGATAGACCTACAGTTACTCTGTGACATGGGCCTGACCAGGGAGTTGCTGTTGCACAAAAAGCAGCTCCCTGGCCTGACAGTGTTCCAAATTGATGGTATTTATAATTAGCTACCATATATTCCCAAATAAATGCCCTGGGGGTGATGCATTTTTGAAAAGGGGCCCCATCTAATAAACCCCAAACCCCCCTGTAAATTTTTAACCAATTTGAGTGACCAATGAAGGCCTAGACCTGTGCTATAGACCTAAGCTGGCTGCTTAAGCCTAATGATGAGGTCACAACAGTACAATATATCAAAAACAATTTACCTTTTGAGACAGTTTGCGGCTTGATCCACGTAGAAGTTTTTAAACATCTAAGAAACTTGTAGCACATTTGAAGACACTAGTGTAGACTTTTGCAATAATTTATTATTTTAATTAAAATATGCCCTCACATAAACACCGGGGCATTTATTTGAGAATGTACTGTAAGTGTACATAAATGTAATTAATTCATTGTTCTTTTCATTCTCAGTTTTCCCAAAACTCTCTGGTCTGGGAATCTACAAGCACCGATACTTAAACCGATACTGTGTGTCGGTAAAAGAGTTTGTAAGGCGGGCTTACACTGTCATCACAATGCAAAGTAGATTCCAATTCGTCTATTTTCTGCGCACAATCGAACAGGTGTTTACACGCATAACACCGAACATACATGCATTTGTACTTGCGCATGCTCTGTGCCAACCAGTGACGTAACCGTGAACTCCCTAATTGGTCTACAATTAAGAAGCACTTTTCATGCCCTTTCAAGGCCTCAGTTGAAAATGATACGCTCAAGTTGCCAGCACCTTCCAGGTTTTAAAGGGGACATGTCATACAAACCGTGAGAAACTTCCAAATCAACGCATACAGGCATTGCTGGGAAAGATGTTCCAAAAGTGGAGGTCCAAGAGTAAGACTATGTTACAGAATGAAAATACTGCACGTAGGTAAAGATATATACTATTACAGCCCCACATGTTTAATCAACAGGCTTCAACTTATTTACATGTTGGTTGTAGAAAACAGACATGTTTTACATCTTGAAATTTGTTTTCATGGTTTTCACACTTTTGACTACTGGTGAACTTTTTCCTGTGAACACAACAATAGATCTTTTTAAATACATAGGGTACTTTTGTGCTAGTATGAGATTCAACAATTGCCTCATGACTGAGATATTGTGTTTACAAGGTCTTCACAGTTTTGTCTCTGTTAAAGATTAATGACCACACTGACCCCCCAATCAAACATGACGGTATGACAAACTGATATGGGGGCATCTACGCACCTGTTTAAATTCATCAATAAACCCCTTCTTAAGATTTCATGTTTACATGACTTTAACAAAATGACCTTTGGTGACCTCACGTGACCTCTGAGGTATACCCAAAACAAGAGAGTACTTCTAGGAGGCACCAACATGTTGTCCATGAGATTCCTCAGGGATATTACTGATCGAGGTAGCTTTTATAATATCTTTAATATAATGTTCAAACCACTTTGTGGACTATTTCAGTAACATTGTTTGCTATACCATACATAAGGCAAAGTTTTACACTTTTATCTTCATGAGAAATATTCCAGTATTTCACTATTATATCAAATTTCCAGCTGCACAGGACTTTGACTAACATTTATTTAAACAATCTGGCTTTGCTCTGTTTGTCAACAATGACTTGTACAGTCAGTTGTGTTCCCAATTAAGCTCAAACACAGTCATTGTGTATCAATATACATTATATGACCTCAAACAAAGTAAAGGCGATAGGCAGTTGCCCCAAAATCTGCTTTTAACAATCTCTTGCAAATCTCCTCTTACTGCATTACAAACATCTCTGAAGAAATTTTGAACATAACTTTTACAAACGATAGGCAAAAGCAAGGAGAAATTCTCATTGAATTTCACAAATCACTAACAAAAACTGTCACATGATTAAAATAGGCCTTCCATGAACCAGAGTGACGGGGCATAATTAATCTGATTGGGGAGACTGCATTTTCCCTATAAACTCAGTGCAAGCTATGCACTGTGCCTCTCTCTTGGAGGTGTACTAGACAGGTGGTTTTTGTTTAAATTGTTGGAAGGCTAAAAGCAAACTTAGTAGGGAGAATTGTACTTTCTGGGGTAAATCAGAGTGTCTTTAACCCTTTCAGGAACATGCACCTATACGTATTACCCTCGCCCGGGACCAACCAATTTGTTCAGTGTGGTAATCAGTATGAGAATACAATTTCAGTTTTTATTTCCTCTAAGAAATCACCTTACTACAAAAAAGTGTTGAACACAAGTTTTGTTTAGAATTCAATAATCTTTTATTTGCGACTAAGATATCTTTTATGCTGATTACCTTTCATAAACTCTGGGGTCAGAAACAAGCCTTGGCTGAAATCCCTTGTAGTTACGTGCTATACTGCACATACGCCATACAGTTGGCATATTGGTTAGGCTTTAGGATAGTTTCAGTACACATTATCTTCCAACATGTCAATAGCCACATGCACCATACCATACATCATACGACAAGAAAGTTTGCGCTCAATACAATGAACGTAGACTCCAAATTAATGGCACTATGTACATATTCATTTTCTCTACAGAAATATGTCTGGTGCTGGTGTCGCCGATCGGCAACCACAGTCCCGAAAGGGTTAAACAAGGTATTACATTGCAAGGTCTAGCAAAAGAACTCTGAGGCAATCTGCCCACTCTGCATCGTGTTCTGTGACTTGGAGGGTACTATTATTAAAGCTATAGCACTTTGTTCACAAAAGTGACCAAACTTCAAAAATGGATACATTGAGTTAGTAATAGAGTATTGCTACAGGGTGATGTGTGCCCATTTTTTACCCCTTTTTCATAGGACCACTACAAAATGTTACCAGAAAATGTCTTGAATGCAAGTGAAATCTCCTTGCATATTGTTATGAGGATTTTCATACATGAGATATGTACACATGCTACTATTAGGTAACATGTCAAAATGTTGAAGCTGCAGCAGCTGTAGCCACCTTTTGTTACTTTATACATTACAATAGTGGGATTACATTCATCTTATTGTCGTATTATGGGTAGCACAAAGCATGGCTGTAGCCCCTGTAGCTTAGCTGAGACAGCTGCAACCTGAAGTTGTGACATGGAGCCTTATACTACTAAATGGTAAGGCTTAGAGGAATTAACTGCTGACATACTACAAAATTTAATTACTTGAACATTAATACAAGTATAACAGAAAACCTGCCTCCAATCATAACTGTAGTACTATTGAACTCTTTAATATTAAAATTTCTTTTTCAACTGAATGCAAAATTCTTTATTGCTGTAATTACTGTACAATAAGACAAACCCTGGGTACATTATTTAATTCTCAATATTTCTGCTGTGCACTTTATTCCTACATGGCAACAGTGGCACTCATACCAGGGGTCCCTTTCTATTTTAAAAACCTGATACAATTTTTGTGAAGTGCCTCTTGCTTGTGTTATCTTTAGAGAAATCATTTCCGTTTTTTTTTTCTCTCTTTTTTTTGGTGGACTGGCTGTCACCTCATTTATGGTACCCCATAAACTATTCAAGGTTCAATATAATTTCTAACAGTGAAGTACCCCTTGCTTGTATAACTTGAGGGAGCTCCTTTTAGTTTTTTCTCTGGTGGAGTGACTGTTTCCTTGTTTGCAGTAGTGGTCCTTCAACTGTTCAATGTTTTACATTAGCTGTCACTTAATTGTGTTTGTAGTTTAGAAAAGGTGCAATTGTGTAATTTCTCTATACATGAAGTGTTTTTTAGTTCTGTTATCTTGAAGTAGCGGCTTTCAGTTTCTTCAACGGTGGAGTGCAGGCTATTTCCTTGTTTGTAGTACTCCATAAACTATCCAAAGTTCTACACCTTCCTACTTTCTCCTTCCTGCTAAACCTTTCTTTCACATTTCCACCACCATTCTCTTCCCCCTGCTCATCATCTTTGCCATCAGATGTTTGTCCGACTGATGATGCATCAGCATCCTCTAATGCCTGTAATTCCTCTTGTGTTAATTCTTCTGCAAACGATTGCTCCAGAAAGTTGAGAATACTCTGCTGTGTAGGATCCTTAAAACAAAATAATTGAAAAGTATGTCATGGTGTATACATATATTTTTCAAGAAATATCATGTTTAAAGATACTTTCACACCAAAAGCGTTTCAAGCGTTGACATGTCGAGCATCCAACTCTGGAGCATTTGGATCAGTGAATACAAGCGAGCCAATGGAGTACTGATGGCAGCCATGTTTACTTCATGCAAAAAACACAGCAATAATACATGCACATGAAGCTTGTTTGCCCAGCATTTGAGCAAATTAAATGGATCAACATTATACCGAGTGGGACAGTAGCAAACTGCTCAAGATGCTTTGCTTTGCTCGCTCATGGTGTGAAATCAGCGAGCATTTGACTGTTGTTTTTAATTAGGTATTTATAAAATGCTCGGATCACTTTGCCACGGTGTGAAAGCACCTTAATGATTCATTGACCAACAGCTTCAGTATTTCATTTTATTTCATTTTTTCACACCATACATGTATATATAATATTTACAGCATAGTAAAAAGAAAGTAGAACGAAAAACTGTCACAGGCTTGACAAAGTGCTTTACTACCTAGTGCTATAACAGAAAAAAGAAAAACAAACAAAAGCGTATCAAGATACTTCACTAACGACTAACTCCCCTCCCCACTAGCCCCACAACAACATCATTGCTCACTAGATATGAGTAATGCGCCTGCTTTCACACAATAAAGTAGAGCATAGCAGGGCTCCTGAAAGGTGAACATCAATAAGTATGATAAGCCAAAACAAACTTTAAGGATAAAACAGGACTGCAGACTAACAGCCCTTTTACATCCAGGTGTAATGCAATGGGAAGTGATGCTACCTAACAGTTTATTATATAATATTAAAAGTGGAAATTTTTTTTTTATTTTCATAACTTTGATCCTTCCAGACTACAATAAGTGTGATATAACAAGATGCTATAAAATTGAGTTTCAAAAATGCGACTTTAAATCCCTGATTGCCTGACAATATTTTTGTGTGACCAATCGTGATAACATTGCCATTTTTTTAGATCACATGACTATTAATTGGTGATTGGAAAATTGTGGAGAAATAAAGAAAACTTGCTCACAGTGTAAAAGGCCTGGAGATAATTTTATGGTGTTGCATTATACCGTATTGCAGACAATGTGAAAAGGGCTTATTGCTTCCTAATGACACGAGATAACATTTTCACTGGCTTCAAATGGGTCCTCCTTACAAACCCTTTGGATTGAATACAAGTGTTGGGTGATAACTTCTCATGAAAACAGTATACTCTCATTCTGGTATACCTTTTCAAAAGCTGCAACACTGACACCCTCTCAAAAGTTAAAAAGTAAAACCAATTTAATATTATTCCTTTTTATCATACCTTCATGATTTTGGTATCTGCCTCTGAGAAGTCATTTTTAGAAAGGCCGGCTTTCTCCAGAATTCTCAGCTTTCGTTGAACCAAAGGCCTAATAAAGACAGAGTAAAATATCAGTTTGAAAAACATTTAATGATGACTCTGAAGATCAATGTTGTTTATTACTCTGTGATACTAAGAAATTAGGTAAATTAGCGATAAAGAGTGCTGCTACCAAAGAAAAAGGAAAAGAATCCAGTTTCTATTGTACTTAACCTTCAAACTAAGTAATTACAGTACTAAACATAATTATTGTGATGAATAAAATCTATAAGTAGTACTCATTAAGACTGTAGTTAATACTTTATGAAACTTGACTTTGACAGCTATCACTTGCAGTACTTTGTATTAATAATATGGCACTTAGGTATCATGTCAAAATATTGAAGCTGCACCTGCCTGAGTCAAGCTGCAGCAGCTGCAGCCATGCTTTGTTACTATCATATTACAATAATGGGATTGCTTTAATAATGTTACTGTTGTATTGTAGGTAGCACGATGCATTGCTGCAGCTCCTGTAGCTTAGCTGAGGTAGCTGCAGCCTGAAATTTTCACATGGTGCCTTACTTCCCAGTCCGAAATAGTCTACATGCATGGCCCCCTTTTGTATTGCTAATGTTTGTGTGACTTTAACATCAGCCACTTTAAGTTGAGGTAAACATAACCTCTTTTGCTGTCTTAACTGTAAGCATCATTGCAGGACATAGATAACTGAATGAGCTCCATTTTTTTTTTTTTTTAGAACAAGACATAAACATGATATATATATATATATATAGATACGTAAAGTAGATCTGTCTTTATTTACATCCAATTTAAATATAAGAGCATCTTGAAACATTTTGTTTAAAGCTATCACAGTCTCCTGTTACTCTCCCTACACGTACATATCTCACAGCACCACCCCCACCCATCTCATAATAAAATTCCCTCAATTATCCTTGACTTGCAAAATTGTAGGATCATGATTTCAGCCTTCATCAAGTTTGACATGTCTAAAGTGCTGAAACATAGCCAATCCTTTAGTGGATACTCTAATGAGACAAAACAATATAAACTGATCACTTTCTTTTTTAAGCCATTTTCTAACTTTTATATCTGATATAAAGCATTTTCGACAATTTCCCTGACAGGATAAAGGAAACTCATTTCAAAGGTTTTCTCTCATTTCCGCATTGGCTGGGAAACCCATGTTTCATAGTGTTTCACAACATACTCATATTCCATTGCATGTCGCAGCAGACTGGGGTGTACCATAAAGCGATAATGCAAAGGGTTTTCTTTCCATAGTGTCCATAAAGGGTGAGGGGATGGAGGATGTATCACTCCCCCCCTCCCCACCCCTATAGAAAACTCAAAAGTCAGTCTCCAAGTTTTATTCCAACTCTGCCTCCAAAGAGTAGGGAGAGCTAGGAAGAAGAGACAGAAATCAGGAGCAACTGCATGGTGATATGCAAAGAAGTAATGGATACTATTAGTACTGTACTGTCTTCAAAGAAGCCTTTTTTGGTACACTTCACACATGCCTATCATTGATAGGTGACTCAATACTGACAGGATTTTTTCAGCTTCCAATCCCACATGCAACCTCAATTAAAACTCATCCTACTGTACCAGTCTACGAAAGAGCCTCTACTCATCAAACTGACCAGCCTTTAATTTAGTCCAATTATGCTATCATACAGCAACCAGCTATTGTAACAAAAACACAGAAAGACACACACACACAAATTACATATTGTGCAATTGTGACCCTTATTTGCAGTCTACATTTAGCTGATTGGGCAAAATCCAGTGTCACATTTGGAGTCACTAGTATTTACCTGCAATTATTTGTAGTCTACTGTAAGTACACAGTGGCGTACGCAGGGGGGCAGGTCCCCTACAGCAAAGATCGAAGGGAGAATTGGGAAGGGCAAAGCTCCTCTAAGTCTAAACAGCTCTAAACATAATACCCAAACTATAATCCCAACCCACAACTCTATCCTACCCAAGGCCAGTCCTCATACTAATCCTCAACCTTATTCTATATTATATAACACCTTATTAACCCTTATCATGCTGAATTCTTTAGAGGGCGGGCTTCATTTTTGAAGCGTTTAAGCTCTGCAGGTGCACCTTA
>WURT03661054.1:3059-18158 GCA_009936505.3 Holothuria glaberrima
TAAAAGTAGGATTCAATTTCTCAATAAAATAGGACAAAAAGTAGATTTAAAGACTAAAAATAGGACATTTGTAGTATTTAGGAGTAGTCTTCATCCATACCCACCATAATTGAGAGCACGGTATGACTCTTTAAAGGGAAAATGCAGTGATCACCCCAATCAGAATTAGTATGCCCCATCACTCTAGTTTATGAATGGCCTATTTTGATCATGTGACAATATATTTGTTAGTGAATTGAGAAATTCAAGGAGAATTTCTCTTTTCTCTACCTATTATTTGAAATAGTTCTGCTCAAAATTTCTTCAGATGTGCTTGTAATGCAACAAGAGGAGATTTACAAAAGTTTGCTGATTTTTCAATGCAAATTTTTGGGCAACTGCCTCTTACCTTTAAGACAAAAGATTTTTGTTTAATACTTCTGTTTTAATGTTATGGGACAATGAAGGATTTTCAAGAAACAAGTAGAAAACAGAGGGGGAGGGGGTAGGGGGTAGGGGGTAGGGGTGGGAGGAGATTTGAAAGTAAAAGAAAGTAGGAGTCACTTGAAAGCCTGTAATTAGTCAAGCATACACCTGAGGCCATGCATGGGGGTGAACCTCATGCTAGGGGTAAGATAATAATATAAAAAAGCAAGTTGATAATACAATGGTCATTACCCTCGAAGACCACCACAAACATTCATATTTATCTATAAATAACGACATTTACATTTTCTTTCAAGAAATTATGCATTTTAATTTCTTCCATATACATTATGTCATGTACTTCCAGAAATTTTTAAGTAAATTAGTATACGTAAGAATCATTAATTTGTTCAATATTTATTACATCATGCATATTCATCATTTCACGTAATTTATTGACACTTTTTAATAAATAAGTCTGCCAAGACATGCTCAAAATCATCACTGAATCTTTGAGCTGTTCCATGTCTGCAGATTATACCAGATTTCCCTGGCTTGATAAGAAACACGTTGATGATACGATGACAAACTCTGACACTTCACGTTGCATATCTAGGTTACGTCCATTCTACATCACTTCCAACGTACATTTTTACAACCACACAGACAATGACAAAACTCAAAACTGTCGACCTATTGAAATCTTTATGACTTGTAGAATATTCACAGAAACCCCGCGTTTTGACAAGATTTCACATTTTCTATACAAATTTTACATTTTGAGTATTTTGCACTTAAGCCAAACTATGAATGTTAAAGTATGCACAAAAAAAAACCAGACAAGAGGTCAAAATGAAGACATTGAAATCAGTCATCTAAGAAAGTGAATGCAGCTGAAATCGGTCAAGCAAGTTAAATTACAAGAAAAAAAAAAATAATCAAAATCACAAAAAATAGCACAAAAGATGTGGTGGATGGAAAACAGAGAGAGAGAGAGAGGGTCAAGTGTAAATAAATGAGAGAATTGCACAAAAAACGTCATTTTGTAAGGACATGGGTTTGATATATTCTAAAGACATGTCTTGTACGTAATACTCAACTGTTTTATATTAGTGGTGGTTGTCCATGGTGAAGATATATTGTAAGGTACTGTAATACTTATCTTGCACAACTCCATTTGGGTATTGTTTCATCCTGCCCCAGGCATTGATACGAAAACCTGGGTGACCCGACTTGCTTCAGAGCTATTGATTTAGTTGCTTGGCCGGCCAGCTGGCCGCTCAAGTTGCTTGTGAAATGCTATTTATAATTTGCAATGCCAATTTAACAATGCCTGCAGACCCAGCTATCCCTTGTGGTAGCTGTGTCCTTCTCCACTGAGGAAGTCATCACAGTAATTGGCATATGAGCCATACCCAAGATTGAATAATCACAGTTTTAACTTATGTGATTGACAGGGAGAGGTTGGAGGAGGAATCTAACCCTGCTGTTCACCTATCGAAAAGCATTAAAGAATACTGAAAGAATAGGTGCTAACCCCCAGTGAGAATAAAATTCCTCATATGTGATGTCATATACATTCAATCATTTTCTCTAAAGATTTCACTATGACCAGGGATTATCTTAGAGTAAACATTTCGAGTATAAAGTCTCTTTTTTCATTCAATTGTGTGTACATGGATCCACAACTCACAATACAACATGAAAAGATGACAGGCTTAAGTCACTGCAATCTGAATTTTTTTACCCTGGTATCCTAATTCTTCTATGGTATTTTTTAACTCATGTGGCAAAGATTCTGTCACAGAACTGAAAATTACAATTGTATATCTAATTCCCTGGTTTATCATCAACATGCAATATTTGTTCGGAAACCTGATTAAAATCCTTTTAAGGGAATTGCATGGAGATTTCTGACAGTTTGGAAGATATTTAAAATAAGATTTGGTTTAACTTGTCCTCTGATCCTGATAAAACTTGTCCTCTTGTCCTGATACCATATGTCATCATTAGAAAATCACATTTGTGCATGGTATCACTTTACCATATCCTATCTCATAATATGACTATTCACAGGTGCAGGAAGTGAGGAGTCTGGGGGACTAATTAATGCCCCTAGTCAAAAAATATGGTGGGGCAAAAGTATGTCTCTGCCCCATCAACCCCTCCCCCTCAATTTTAGGACAAAAACTCTTATTTTTTCCCTCTGTAAAAAAAAAATGTGAAGTGATTTCCCTTAAAATTTGCATGATATTTTGCATCAAATTGCATCTAAGGCCCTCAAATATTCAAAAGGTAGGGGGACACCCTTCCCTTATAGACCCCTCAAATTATGGTCCAAAACATCCCACAACCTACCTCCACCCCTTTTCCAGCTTAGTACAGCTTCCTTAAACTATGTCACCAGCTATTACATCTTCATACACTATATCTCATCTCATTCTGCCATTTCATCCCAATAACATTCATTTTTTAATCAGTGAGCGGGTAGCTCTCTCTTTTACATTACAAGCCCCGATCGGATCACAAAAATCTGAAGTAATTTTGTAAGCTCATACCCTTACAAATAGTACTTCTGTTCTACAGGTGACATTCTGCACAATCAAGGTGTGTGAATACAAAATTGATTACCATGACTTGGGGTGAAAGAACTCCTATGAGCACAGATTCATCAAATCCAAATCAAATGGAACTTCTAAAATTGACCGCCTTCAATCTTTGAGAGAAGCATTGCTAAGCGAGAATTGCTCTTACAATAAGTCTCATTTTCTCTGACAGCAATTTTAGGTAAGAACACAAAATTTTTGACAATGATGTGTACTAGTCTCTCCTCATACCACAGCAAATTATTGCCAAGAGGGGGTAACAGGGTGATAAGATCAAATTTTTGAAATGAAGTGGAAGGGGAGGGGGACAACTGTTTTTCATCATCGGAAAAATTTAGAACTGACAGTGCATGGATGAATTTTGCTCTGGTTTCGTACCATTTACTCATCCTAAGGAACTTTTACTCTGTTAACTGTGATTGCTTTTCTACATGAGACAAATGTACAAGTACAACACACAAAGGTTTACCAAGGTATGTGCAACTATGCTTGAGCGGGTTACCTGACTCTGCTTCAGAGTCGGGACTCTTGGGGAGGAGTTGAGTAACAATTACTCTTCTCTCCCTGCAATCGTGAACCCTGGGTGATTTTTGAGACTACCAAAAATATACTCAAAAATTATATTTTGATGTTATCTTTGTAATTTTGCACCTTTTAATGAAGTATTGTAACATTACTAGCTCTTTTGATCTATTCATCAGCAACTTTTCTCTTCAGCTGGTCACAGATAGACCTAGGCACCTTAGCCTTTGAAAAGCCTTTCAGTGTAAGCCAACTGGTCGTGTATTATTCCTCTTTGGTAGGCTAGAGTAGTGGACAATTCATAGACGCTGGGGTAATTATGACAGTGGGTCAATTATGACGTTATTGTAAGAGTCGTGGCTCCTTCAGAGTTGCGACTAATAGGGCTGCGGGTACTCCTACTGCAATAATATTAGAGTTGCCCAAGCCTTATGGCCTCAGTGGCCACCCAAGGCATTACCTTTGCAGTGGCAGTAGCATCAATACAGTCAGGGAGGTTGTTCATCCCTCCCTGACAGACTCATATCGCCTGTCGCCGCCCTTCTAAGAGTTTTACTATATTGAGGCATAGGGTATCTTCCTACTTCAAAGCACCCCTACAGGCCATTCTTGCTCCCTCAGACCACCGGGAATTCCCTAGCTCCGCCACTGTTAACCTTTGTGCCATCGAGGACATGGCCTCTTCGCCTTTGGTTGCCTCTTTGTTATGTATAACCTTTCAATAGGTTTGGGTGAAGTAGTTATTGTCATATTTCTTTGTTACTGTGTCATATTTTTAATTTCCAGTATGCAAAACTTTTATAAATACCTAATAATGGGTGTGTAACCCCCTGTTGATAAATAAAGGGTAACTTAAGAGTTAATCCCTCCTTGATTACAATGTCAGAAATCTTACCCTGCAGACTAAACACACAAATTAGTAGTCGATTTCCACACTATAAACATAGATTAGTTTATAATATATAAAACCTTATTTATTTCTCTACATCTGATTGGAGGATTGGTTGTCACATGCCATAGGTTATTGGGTACTAACTCATGGCTGTGATGTCAGCCATGGGGTACGAATAATCAAATTTTGACCAAAATCTATGATTTAGGAAGTTAGTAGGTGTTGCACAAAACAAATACTGAATGTTTTCCATTCGTGCGATAGTATAAATAATTTCATTCGTTGAAAGATTCAACGTTCTATTCAACATAGCTTCGCCTGGGTGAATAGATCATTCCATCTTTCAACTCATGAAATCATTCATACTATCACACTCATAAACATTCATTATTTGTATACCACGTATTGATTTGTCAATACCTTCTGCAGCATAAAGTATTTAAAACAATCCCAATCAGTCCCTACACTCAAAAACAGTCCGAAGTAGTCACTATACTCTAAACATAAACTAGTTGAAATAATCCAGATTACTCCTTACAATCTAAACAGAAATTAGTTAAAACTGTGTTAACTTTTCCCTACATTCTAAACACAAACATTGTTCAAAACAATTCCAATTCCAATACTAAAATCATAAATTATTTGAAACAATCCTAATTAGTCCCTAAACTATTTACATAAATTATTAAATTAGTAAAAACCATGGTTATTTGTCCTTACACTCTGAATGTGAGGTATTTAAAACAAACCCAATTTAGTTCCTAAACTCTAAACAAGGTACTTCAAAACAGTCCCTAAGTCTACTCCAAACATAACTTAGTTAAACAAGTTTAAGTAAGTAGTTCCTACACTCTCTGCATGAATTAGTCAAAACAATGTCATTAAAGGTCGTGTGACATGAAAATAACAAAGTTGGATATTTGACGTAAAAAGAATTGAATATCCAGAAAATGGCTGCAAGTCCCATTAGAATCAATCGAATATTGAACATTTTACAGGGTAATTTCTATTTCACACTTGTATCATGAATAAACATGAGCAAAATATGCAAATATGTGACATCAAAAGATGGACAAACCATACAGGGCTCATGTTAGCCTTTGTTTTTTCAACCTTAATTTCAAGGACACTGGTAGCATTGGTATCCCCTGAGGGGCTTATTATGAAAGTTAAAATTCTTTCCTTCAGAAACATATCACTCAACAAACTGTAATCTGTCTGATCAGTAATTAAGAGATAATTTATGAAGGGTTAACAAAAGAAATCTGAACACTGTGAAACACTCCACATCATTGCTTTTGCATAGGCAATGATTTTCAGAAACCACCTAACTTTGAAGACGTATATTTTGAGAACAGTAAAATATATTGAAATAATTCCAACGGATCTTTCATTAGAGGACTTAATGCTTTAACTGACAAGTGAAACAGCTCTTCTTGGTGGCATGTCACACGATCTTTAAGTCCCAACATTCTTAACATAAATTAGAACAAAAATGTAAGTTATTCCTGACACTTTAAAACATCAATTAGTAGACAGATTAGTCGCTGCACACTAATTATAAAGTAGTTAATTACTCACATGAGACATTGCTTTGACTAATTTAAGTCAAAGTAATGTTTCACATGACTTATTAATATCATTTTAACTAATTTATTTTAAGAGAGTAATATTTACATCCTTTGTTAAACTATGTAGCAATTTGACCCCCTAAGGTTAGGAAAAAAGTCATATTTATGTTTTTCAATGTGTTGAAGTGCATGTCTTAATTCATAAGAAGTAAATTTTGAAGCTGCTTCCTGTTTCATGTTGGAAAATAATCACAGCTTTCCAGGGAAAAAGCTCCTCAAATTGAGTAAACATTCTGTCTTAGCACTTGTATGTTTCTAGGTTCTAGAATTGTCTTCTCCAGTCATTTTGGTAAAATCGTCACGACACTTATTTTATCAGAGTGCGAGACATTACAAGCACATGCGTCAAACAGGGACTTTCCTACGTCAAAAGTAGTAATTGAAGCTAACGTAACGCAGGTACATCGAAGGAGGTTCAGACTAACACTGATGGCGATAAACATAGGAGTATCGGGGATAATTAACTAAATGTCATTTTAGGAGCGATGTTGACAATAAAAGTGAAGAGAGTACACTTTTTATGACCAAATCGTTTTTTGAAAAAATAATAAAATTCAGTTAAATTGAGACAGTAGCATTGCAATTCGTGTAAGATAAAAATGTTAGTTTAGACAATACGCTGACCTGATTTTTTTTTCCCTCTGTGTATAACAACCAACAGGTGAAGGAGTATTGAAGAACATGATGGCATAAACCTCTTTAGAGACTCACCACTTTCCTCATCCCCCTCCCCCTCTGTCTCTCTTTCTCTGTCCCCCTCTCTGAGGTTGTTTACATAAAAATGAAAGATACACACTGAAAGATGAACATAAATTAAAGATTGAAACAATTGCAGGTTTAGTAGTGCTATTTAAAGTGCTTATAATTTCTTTTATACATATTAATTACATTCTAAACTAATATCATTTTTAAAAAGTATTTTACAAATACAAAATCACTTTTTTTTGCTTCCTTCCAGTAATTTCAAATAATTAGTGAAACACAAGGTAAAAAATGGTTCTTGGTGGGATCATAAATGCCAGGGACCACATCAGGCCCTGCTTCCGTATGTATGAGCTGCTTAATAGGAAGCAGCAATAAGCAGCAGTAGTTTTAGGAAGACAACAGACCGAAGACAAAAGATGACTGTCTTTTAGAGAGCTATAGATTTATGTAGGTGAAGGTTCATTTTTCTGTGATCTGCCAGAGATCTCCTCCATCTGATCATTACAAAGATAAACAAGTTCTGTGAATGAGATCAAGGCCCATAGCCAGGGAATGAGGTTGGGATCAAGGGGACGGCCCAATTAAGTGTTGAATCCTTGAATCCATAGCTTATAAATTACATTGCAGATCTGATTACTAAACAAAGCAACAAATTCAGAAGTATTTTTAAATGACTGACATTAATTGTAGAATACATGGCACATATCATGACATGATATCAAAAGGGACTCACAAAATGATGTGGGTTACCCCACCCCCTTCCCTGACTATGGGCCTAATCAACACAGATCCCTACTTTATATACAGAACCACTGATATCTCAGACTAGCCTGTTATTCCCAAAATTGGCACATATACTGAGTCTTCAAGCCCACCCCTCCCCCACCCTAACCATTTGATCATGTATTTTCCTTACACCTTAATATGAACTTAAAATTTAGAACAGTTGATTGGGAATGCTTGTAATTGCACACACGAGTGACTGTGGGTTGACACTTCTTTCCATGGAGCTAGCCCACAGGGCAATAAGCTCCATGTTTTGACAAGTCATATTAATAGTGTACACAACTTTATGTACAGTATATGTGCTACTTGAAAAAACTATCATTTATACACTCCCACGCAAAAGTTCGGACAGCGATGGTAAGGCACCATGAAAGCACAGGAATATCAAAAATCAGCACAGATATCTCAAACAGAGATTTATTGTACAGAGGGGGAAATTTCATTGTCATGGTAACATGCACAAACATTAGGTAAAGACTGCAATCACATTTAAAGAACCATGCACTTACAACTATTTATTTAATCTTAACAACAATAAATACTGTCCATGTCTTCCTAATTAATCCATCGCCATGAGTTGTTTGAACTTTATTGACACTTAGATAAAGGTACGTGGCTGCTTAAGGCTGAGCTTCAGCTGATGAAAGGATGTCATAAGGTGTGGATGTAATGTGTGAGGAAGATTTTGCAATATCTACTGGGTGCAGCCATGGGGTTAAAGCTTGACCAGAACCTATATCTATCATATACCATACGTGTTGTGTGGCTCATGCTTGAATCATCTATATCTTCACCCCAGTTGATCAAAAGGTTGTTGGGGTATATCTATTACAGTCCCCTTATGACTGCATGAATGACCCACTATGGACAATCATACAAGGAATGCATCATATAGCAGGAGCTTCCTCATTGGTTTAATGTAAACAGCTCTCCCATTATCAGAATTAGTTCTATTTGTCAATCAATGGTCATGTTAGTTGTTTATTGCATAGAACAGTCTACAGTGTAGAATGGCTTGTCAAAAGTAATGGCCAAATGTCGTGTGTAATGCCTTCTTAGCACAAATTTTCACATCATAACATCTTTTTCCAAGCTACTGTTTTCACAGGCTCTCTGTTCCATATTCAAGGATTTCCCCT
Organism: Holothuria glaberrima; assembly: GCA_009936505.3. NCBI lineage: Eukaryota > Metazoa > Echinodermata > Holothuroidea > Aspidochirotida > Holothuriidae > Holothuria > Holothuria glaberrima. The sequence goes on from WURT03661054.1 coordinate 11,746, forward strand.
CAGAATACCATTCCCCATTCCACCACGTGCCCTTTCTTTTCAGGAAAACTGGCAGCCAGCTAGCCAAACCATGATGCTTGGCACTTTCCCATTGAAAATTTTCATAACCGTTACATTTCTTTTTTTTTTAATACTGGTTGACCAAGATAAGTAATTGTGATAGTTATTTCATTTACAGCCAATTTGAGCATGGTCACCTACAAACACTTGTGTCACTTTGTTTGTACTTGCAAACTGACTAAATGCATCGCATAATGTACAATTTTTACTGGAAGGATGCTGCAACATCCAGTCATTATCAAAAAATTCTATGATTTCACTAAGAGTAGGAAGAATTTAATAATTGGGAATCCACTTCTTATACTTAAATGCATGAGGAGGGAAGTCACACTGTGGACAATATCCCTCGGTAATTTTTATCCAGGTCTAATGCAACGTGTGAAGGGCAAACCTGCACGTATGCTTGACAATCTGCCCTTCAGTCAGATCACCATCTTAACTACTACAGTCGGAGGCACTTTTACAGGCTCTTTAAGTAGACTGGAAGGAATTTGATCCTTTGAAGCAAATAATCATGCTACTTTCTTTTGCTACTGTTGGAATAACAGTATTAGTCTCAGGCATATACACCCTGAACAAGTGATTTAAACATGATTCCAAAGCCACAGTCTGTGCAGTCTGACTAAAAGGCAGATCCTCAAACGGCTATAGTTAGCACATCTTGTCCCCATTTAAGATGGAGTTTAGCGTATAATGTGTGTACACATCAGTTTATGTCAACACATACATTTTGATATGAGTACTGAGCAATTGTAGTGAGACAATCTTGCATGTTTCTGTCCGTTCCTTTTTCACACCTTACAATGGCAAAAGTCTTGCAAGCTCAGTACAAGGTTTAAGATGTAGCTCCAACTGATCCTTTCTCTGAAAACTCAACAAAGCAACAACAAAAGTTTTCATTGTTTTTACTATAAATTGCACATTTTTTCTCAATATTTCATTGTCTTCTTGCTATCTTCCTCACAGCAATGTTCTAGGTGAGTCTGTGATGATAAATACCCTGTACCTTTAATAATCACTCTACTTCATTCTTTCCAGCAGCTTGCACTTTTATCCAAAACTCACATCTTTTGGCAATCTGTTCTACTGGATTAATATTCAGATGCCACAAGCTATGTTTTTTGCTTGTTTTTGATTCCACAACATGGAACCTGAGGTTGAGGGTTCTCTTGCAAGACTCTCTGGTATAATAGATTCAATATGAAACAAACGCAAGTCGCTCACATATTCACCACTGATTGATGGAGACACGATGCTCAATTGATATCCGCAATGAATGTTATCCCATCAAACATTTATTTTAAAATATAATCTCACTGGCACTTCCTCTGAAATCAATTTGTCACTAAATCGCATCTTTCGGTCCTCCATTTCACTCCTGAAGCAGCCCATCTTTATCATCCGACCATCTTCAATATCTGTCAGTGATGGAAGTCTTAGAAACTGAGCATGCAAGATCATCTGGAAGATATCGGAGACTCATTTTTATTCTTCAAGGCTGCTTTCAAACACTGTCACTGGTTTCTTGTCATCATAACTTGTTTGACATCTCATTGTAACCACGGATGTAATCCTCTGGCTCTGCCCTGTGGTAGGACTTTCCACTTTTTGGAAAGAAACTATCTGCTCGGAGATAAAAAAGATGAAGAGAAAATGAAAAGCTTAGATGAAGACAATGCTTGTATTCATGTAATACACTATTAACAAACATCTACATCAAAAAAAAAGTACTTCTAGAAAGTTGTTTTTCTCACTTCATTGTTGAACTTTTAGTAAAGCAGCTAATAAACATACTTTCAAGATGGCTGCCATTTAAACTTTCATCTGACAATTTCTGTACTCAAAGACACACTGACAGACATCACAAGTAATATTAAATCCAAAGGCATTTATGAAAGGATACAATACTGGAGCACAAAAGTGGGACATTGAGGTATAAAAGCAAACATGAATGTAATTCTCCATTCAATGCTAAAATTTCTTGCTTAGTATGCTGGAACATAATATTAGCATTTAAAGCAACATGTTTGTGAGATGACTTAATGATGTTTGTTGCAATAGCTGTCTATAACGTTACATTAGTTACGAAGACACCAAAGTAAATTTGTGAACCAACTGTAAATTCAATAGGATTTAATTTACTGTAATTATGTCTGGATTTGTTTATGATACAAGTTGCAATGATATATTAATGTTTGCAGATAATAGAATTTTAAATACTGCAGTACTACCTGCATGACCATGTGTCAGTGCCAAATCTAATGTTAGTTACAAAGACACCATTTTGTCCCACTTTGGCGTCTTTGTAAGTTGTAACTAACGTTAGGTTTGGCACTCACATGGTCAGGTACTGCAGAACGTGGAGGTCTATTATCTACAAACAACTTGTATTATAAACAAAATATACTCTTAATTACAGCAAATTACATCTTATTGAATTTACAGTTGGTTCATAAATTAACTTTGGTGTCTTAGTAACTAACGTAACATTATAGACAGCTATTGCAACAAACATCTTTAAGTCATCTCACAAACATGTTGCATTGCATGTTAATATAATGTTCCAGCACATTTAGCAACAAATTACAGCAGAATAAAGAATCACACTCATGTTTAGGTTTTACACACCAATGTCCCACTTTTTGCCCCAGTATTGTATCCTTTACATATTATTTGTGAAACCAAGTTCCCACAAAGATGAGTTTTGAAGGACAATGCAGTCAACTACAAAATGCCGGAAGTGACCAAAGGAGTTTCTAATGAAAGTCTCAACTTACAAGCATTTCATTTTTGATAGAATGGTTTCATTTTCCCCTTTTTGAAACTTAATTTCCTGGTGGTAAAAATATTAAAAATTCCACACAGCCCCCAAATAACAAGCATAGGGTAGCAAACTATTATGGTTTTCTGTATTTTTTTTGGCCTCATCTAATCGCAGTAACCATCAGATCACAAAAATCAAGTCATAATATCATGGGCCATTCAAAATTCACATATGTATTTACTTTATCAATAAGTAATGTAAAATTTTCTACCAAATGCTCAATTATAATTTTTGGGAAGTACTAAATTCATTTTCTTACTTTGCATATAGTTTTCAACGCATATCCTTTTATAATATATTTAATTTCTATCTCTCATAATCCATCATATAAATTCACTTCTAACAATCCCATCTTCTTAGAATGCTACCTTTTTATGCATTCTGCTAAGCCTGTGACATGATTATATGTAGCAGAAAGAGACCCTTCCCCCTTTTTCTGCTCCACTTCTGCTCCTCTCAAACCTTCCCCTACTTCACGTCCCCATCTACATCGTAATCTCCACCTCAGTATGATAGTAATTTTTAAGTTTCATTTTAATGTTTTATCACATTTAACCTCTCTGTTGAACCTAAATGTTTCAACACCCACTGGAGGGAATATTTCTTGCTAATATCAACTTTTCTTCAAAAAAAGAAAAAACATCAAATCAGTCTATACAGCATTATTTGAAAGTTACACATTTTTCACCTTTCTTGATACTCTCAGTTTTATCTTTAATCGTCTCAAATTATGCAGTTCACACCACTTTGTTACAAACCACTGCCACACAGGTGAGGGCTGCCCATTTTTCCTGTAACAAACTTGTGGGGCTGACATTTACCTTGAATCAAGACCAATTAATAAACTAAAAGCTTCTACAAATACTACGATGTTATACTTTTATTTTAGACCTGATGTAAAAGCCTAACGGCAAACAATTCACAAGAGTTCCAATCTTTTATTTGCAGACATCTGTCACACCACTAATTTGAAAAATAATTAACATGATGTTTCCCTGAGGGGCACTAAAATAATTAGAGAAAAGGGTCACAGAGCAAACTTATATAGTTGAGTTCTTAGTTTTAAATATCCTGTTCTCACTGGAATCAATAACTAGCAATGATATGAGCTACGGTATTGAGAAATGATAAGCTGTAGAGAAAAAAAAAAAAAAAAAAAAAAAAAACTGTGCAATTATACTTGCAAGGTTATTAGTTAGCTAGCCATAAGAAGCCATTAAACACAGTACTATGAGACTGTGTTAAAGAAGTGCAGCAATGATATATGCAATATAGTATATATTTGGTTATCAATATTCCACTTTCCCCAAAATAAGTTGTGGCAGCTTTTTGTGGTACAGGTTCTCTCTCAAATGATTAGCTTGCTTACAGAAAATCAACTGTGATTTATATACAACAGTACTATTATGAAAATATTTTCAAATTATATTGGCTACTAAGGAAACATGAGCATGGAATAATTTTGTTTGTTCACCTAAATCAAAAAGCAGCTAATATAATTAATTACTAAATAAGAAAATATGAGTAGTGAATCCTGCTGGTTAATATTTAAATATGAAGGAAACAGAAGCTGTTGACACATTTCCCAATGAGTCCAAAATGAAGCTACTAAGAGCTTCATAGTCTAAACAAATGCACCCTTGAAAAGCTACCACTATAATATCAAATTGTCATCTTGACTTTTACTACCTGAGGCAGGCAATTTGATAGCTCTTAAAGTAGACCACAGGAAATTTGAAATTGGTAAGCCAATTATCTAGGCTACTTTCTTTTGCTACTGTTGGAGTAGTAGTTACATAATACACAGGTCATAAGCTAAACAAGTTATCTTCAAACATAATTCTCAAAGGCACTGGAATGAAAGCCATAGCAGTTTGACTAAAGGGTGGATTTTCGAATGAGATGAGTTTGTGAAAATGAGCTGAGAGACTAAAATTTATTTTGTGCCAAAAAATGCATAATTTTCCTGCAAAACCAAACAGCCTGCTCTAGAGAAACTTGAGTATGCAGAGAGACTACTTATTGCTACAAACCTTTTATTTTCTTTTGTTTTTGGCTTCTTTCTAGAGAAATATGGGTCAAATCTGACTCCCAAATGAGCAAAAAGCAACTATATTAACTCATTGTATAGTCAAATAATGACACAATTAGGGTCAAAAATAACTAATTGGTGGAGTACTTCCCCATGACCCAAGTTTTTTTTGAAGTGTTTCATCATGGTTATGTGTTATATATAAAACTGCAATCCATTCAGTATGTAAATGCACTGCAGAATATTCAATAACACTGAAAAAATCGAAATGGCAGGGGCTGCTGCAAAAGCAAAATGGTGCTCAAGGCCTCTAAATGTAGCCTACTCTGAGGTGAACTACTGCAGATGTAAATTCTCACCATGCGTGGGTGATAGTTCAAATTTTTAAGAATTATTCAAAAGTCCTGGGCACCAAGCATTCAAATTCACTTCTGGTATATCGATTATGAATTTGCTTTATTCATAGAATGCACTCATTATTCCACAAATGAAACCCACTCTTCACATCACAAATACATTCCCAACCTGCGGTTGATAGAGAATGGTTGACACTGATACACAAAAAGTAAGGATCTTTGTTTTCATGAACTGACCATTTACTTGTTACACTCAAATATAAACTTCCAGCACTGCTAATAAAAAGCTTTGAAAATATTCTAGAAAGCAAAAGAAAAAAATTGTTAAAAGTGATAAGTCCTTTGGAACTTTATTGCAGATAAAATTGCAAAGCTGTAGTGTGAAAATATATGCAATTCACCATGCAGTGCATGGCATTGACCTTTGACATTTACCTCATGAATTATTCATTTTGAGTATGAGAGAACTGGCTTCTATTGAAGAGAACTGTAGCAGCAAAATAAAAGAGAAAGGAAATAAAAAAAAATACCAGGAAATGGGTAAAGCAAAGTTATTCCATATTTGGTAAAGTGTAACCATTTTTCCACTTCACAGTTAAAACCTAAATCTTCCATGCCTTGCTAGTAAAGATACTATAAAAACTATTAAACTGTGATTGGTCAAAATGGTTGTGAACATCTATAAACAAAATCTGCCTTCTGATTGGATCAATAGGCAAATACAGTTTCCCAGATTTATATAAATGGCAACATTCCCCATGAATAGCTGGGGTTTCTTATGTCCCTCCTTTTCCCTCCTTCTTTTCCCTCCAACTGACAAAAGTTGTTTTCCATCAATTTATTGAGTATTGAATAACCAGCTTCTAAAATTTTTTTTTTATACTCAAACTAAAGCAAACAGGACATCCTGTGAAGTTGCTGCTGAGACAAAAGAATTTATTTTAAAGGGATGAAGCAGTTGCCCTAACTTTACTTTGAGACATCAGCTAAATGGTTGAAATATTCTCTTATTTCACCCACACATACTTGTCATGACATTTCAGAACATTAACTATAGCAAATAATAGTCCTTTTGGGACCAACTACCACCTATCGGTGACACTGGCATGGTGGCCTATCGGTGACAGACACACTAGACATT